>APFE030973308.1:0-108377 GCA_000404065.3 Pinus taeda
TTTTTATGTTAAAAATTAGAAATTTTCAACAAAAATTACAGGATGTCATGACTCCCTGTAAATGGTTTATGATGTGACACGTGGCATGGCAGGAAAATCAGAACAAAGGATAGGAACGTGATCTGGAATGTACATACATGGTGAAAGATCTATTCAACAGCAAATCTAAAGCTCCTGGATACATGGTCAATGCTGGTCAAACCCAACCTTTTTGGTCATAAAAGCAGCAAAAAGCCAGAGTTACCTAAACTGATTTCATTTTGTTTTTGAAATCAGTTAAGATTAGAAAAAAAACAAAAATCGACTTTTTGATTGTAAAAGCAGAAACATCTGCATGATAATGTATGTACATTCGATTATAGACTGGAAGGAAAGTTAGTGAACAAAGGATAGTAGACAAGCAAATTAAAAGACTGCGTATTGTATTTTCCAGAACGTTGTTCTTGCATGTAATTTGATTTCCAGAACTTAATTACAGGTATCGTTTCACCATTACAGTGCTTATGCATTAACGTTTCATCATATGAAGTTTCCTAAGTGTGTCATTGAAGCATGGACGAGCCCTATGTAGAGATTGGTATACTTTTGTTTTCATTTCCATAGCGTTTAACCTTCAAATCTGAATAGCGTTGAATAACGTTTGATGTTATTTTCTTGCCTGTGAGTTTATTAATTCCATTAGAATTTCTTGCAAGTATTATTGTATGATTCATGGTGATAACTTGAAAATTCAATTGCTAGATTATTGAACAAGATCTTGTAAAAGATTTAATCGACCATTGAATTTCGAAGTATCTCTGTGGACTCTGTTTTCATGCATTTGAGTTTTAGTGTGCTTAAAGGAGTTTTTTTGGTTTTCATGAATGCTTAGTGTGTTAGCTGGAAAGAGCTTTTGTGAATGATATCCTTGTAAGAGGATTGAAAACTCAGACTAGTAACACGTTGTTTCTTTAGAACAGTTAATTAAACTAGATGATCTGAGTGTTTAAAGTGTGAAAGGAAACATATTTCAATCTCCTGCAAAGGAGTGTTGTAGCCTGTCACAGTAGACACTTAGTTAGGTAGATGAGATCCTTTTAGGTCTATAGACTTTAGACACGTGCCTCTAAGTTTACCTACCTTGGTTGACATTAAATTTAGTCTAATCTAGCACCCTAGATTGGCCACTACAAATTCCTTCTGCATGCAAGAGATATCCTCCATGGAAACTTCCTGCAACTGATAGTACATTGTCCCATCATCTGATCTCCACTGGGTCTCTGTCTGAACTGACATGCATGAGTTATTTATGAGAGAATATTTAGTTATCTAAAGTGTAGCAGTTACATGCATGCATGCTTAACTAACTGAACCCACAATTAATTCAACAAACTATTTGAACTAATCTAACTGGACTTAACTCAGTTAACTAAGCTAACTAATTACAACTCAAAGTACAACTCTCCTGATCTCCTTTAATCAAGGGATAACTTCCTCAATCAATGGAGAAACTGTTGCATGTCTTCACATAGACTTCATGTTTGATTTTCTACAACTAATTAATTCAAGATGAATTAATTAATTATTTTACAAACAGTTGTTAAGATCAAATTCAAATTTTAATTCTTAATTTTAGTTTAGGGACTAACTAAAATTGGAATGTATCCCAAAATGCTATTTATAGCAATGCTAATTTTAGCACTCCTATTTTTAGCATTTCTTGTTGCTATTTTCAACATGGTGTACGGGACTAGTTGTACAAGGAATAAAACACGTAGCCAACATTCTCCTACTTGTTGTTTTCTTTGCATACGAAGGATCATAGGATTAGATGATCATCAATCCAAGGCAGCTGGGTTCTTTTCTATACACATTGTGCACTGATTATCACAATATAATCTTACAACTTGTTGTACAAACCCAATACTTGAACACAATCTACATAACCATACAACTTCCTTGCTTGCACAAGTGGTTGGCACGTATTTAGCTTTTGTGGTTAAGAGAGAAACTACAAACTATCTCTTACTCGGTGAACTAATTACTCCTCCAAATAGGTTCAACACATAGCCACCCATATATTTTCAACACTCCAAATCTCCAACCCATTCTACCTCAACAAAGCCATGTATGTCCAACACTTTATCTACTCAAGGTATTCCTTAGCAACAAATTCCATACTCTATGGTGCCACACAGATACTTGGAAACCCTTTTTATAGCTGTCTAATGCTCCTTCGCTAGTTTTGACATATACTTGCTTAAAACTCCCACTGCACATGTCATGTTTGGTAAAGTATACACCATTGCATACATCAAACTATCAACATCACATGCATATGGAATGTGAGACATGTCCTCTTCCTCTTCTTGTGTCTTTGGACACTAATTTGCAGATAATTTTACACCTACAAAAATAGGGACCTTGATCGGTTTACATCCTTAAATATTAAACTTTAGCAATATTTTCTCAAAATATTTCCTCTTATTTAACCAAAGTTTCTCATTTGCCTGATCTCTTTAAATTCCATTTCTAAAATAAGATTTACAACGTCGAGCTCTTTCATGTTAAATTTAGATGATAGTTGAGCTTTCACATCCTTGATGATTTCCTTGTTCTTTCCAACCAACAACACACCATCCACATGCAAGACCACTTAAATAAAATGATTACCAATTGATTTCAAACATACACAGTGATCAACTTTTCTCCCTATGAATCCAAGACCCATATATAAGTATCAAACTTTTGATACCACATCCTCAAAGAATGTTTTAACACATCCAAGGACTTTTTCAACTTGGAAACATGCTCTTCTTTTCCTTTCAGTACAAAACTTTTTAGTTGTTTCATGTAGATTTCTTCTTCAAGATGCCCATGTAGGAATGTTGTCTTTGCATCCATCTACTCTAGTTCAAGATCAAAAGCAATAACAATAGAGAAAAAAAATCTAATAGAATTTAACTTAGAAACAAGAGAAAAAAATTCCCCAAAGTCAATTCGCTTTACCTATGGATAACCTTTTGCTATTAATCAAGCTTTGTACTTCTCCATTTTACCTTATGCATTTACATTCACCTTAAACACCCATTTTCTACCAACGGGATTTCTTCCTAGGCTAGCAATTCAACTAGATCCCAAATCTCATTCTTATCCAAGGCTACCATTTCTTCAACCATGGCTTTTCTCCAAATTCTATCATCCTCTAAATTCATTGCCTCCTTAACAACTATGGGATGATCATAATTAAAAAAGAAAAAAAATAAAATAGAAATGAAGTGGATTGTGCATGTCTAGTTTCCTTCTTTTCCAAATTGATCTCCTCAATATTGGATTATGAGGTTCTTCTTCTTCTTCTTCTTCTTCTTAATATGTTTTCCTTTCTATTTGGCACAATCTTTGACCTCTATAAAAATAAAATATTGGTTGTCAACAACCTTCTTAGTTTTTGGGTTCCAAAACTTATAACAATTTAACCATCTTTATAATCAATAAAGATACTTCTTTCAGTTTTATTATCTAACTCATTCCTATTTTCCTTTCGGATGTGTACACATGCATCAAAACCAACAAATTTAAGATGTTTATGAGAGTATTTCTTACGAGTCCATGTCTCACGCAATGTCTTTTCATCCAATGATGATGGAGGTGAATCATTTACGAAGTAACATGTAATATCCTCTATTTTTATCCATAATTCATATCCTAACCCAACACCATTGAGCATGCTCCTTGCTTTTTCCATCAATGTCAAGTTCATTCATTATGCATCCTCGCTCTATTGAGGTGTGTATAGAGTAGCCTTTCATCTGGTTTTAATTCATTGAATCCATTCCCATGGGCTTCCCCATGATTGTTTATCCTCAACAATTTATTTTTCTTTTCTATCTGGTTCTCCATGAGAGCTTTGAACTCTTTAAATTTACCAAATACACGAGATTTTTTCGAGAGGAAATAAATTCATCTTCCTCAGGAAATCATCTATTTACCAAATTATGGAAAAAACATAGGTCCAAACACATCAACGCGTACCAACTTTAGAACTCCCTTCATTCTTGTAGCACCTAATGGGAATCTTATCAGATTTTGCTTACCATGTATGCATTTTTCGCGTTAAAAATATAGTAATAATAAATAAAATAAAATAAAGTCCTACAATGTTATTAGACATACATGTTGGCACATATATGGCCCACCTATATTGTAAAAGTTTGCAAAGTATTACAAAGCTTAGTATCGTTGTTTTAGGCTCAAATTAAAGTAGGTGGGGTCCCCTTGTAAAAGTATAACATATGATTGATTTCAGTTTATCACTATATGGAACATGTCTCTATGTTTCACATGAGCATCATTGATAGTTTATTACTTCTTTTTTTTTTTTGTGTCCCATGGGAACCTAGCAGCCTAATTGACACTTAACTACTGGTAAAGCTTTAGGGGTCTACAACATGTTCTCCTCTTTGTAAACTGGGTTGCAAACAAGGGAATTTGAACCTTGGATCTCTCTGCGTTCACAAATTCACATTACTTCAATCACCAATTGTGCTACCCTCTGGGACCATTAATAGATTATTATCCTTATCGTGCATATTGTTTCAATTTTGAGAAAGTTTAGAATTACATTTCTATAACTAGTGGCTCATATTGTAAATATGTTTCACATATGTATCATAATTTCTTACATATGAAAGGCTACACAAGGTTCCCAAGCCCTTGATCATATATTTTACAAGGAAAATACTTGAATATGGATCGAAGCATTATGTGGCGAGTTTTATATTGAAAAATATGGCATTATGTAATGTTATTTGACTAAGTGATGTGTTTGTTGCAAAATATTATGAGATTTATGTGCAATGTTATTGCCTTATGATAATACTTGGACTAGATGATGATAAGGAGGTATATATATTAAGTTCCATGGTAAACAATCGTGGCATGTGTTCTCAACCTTTGAGTGACATTTAGAAACCGTATAATATAGTGGTGTGATATAGTGATGGGTTACATTATTAAAGGTATTTCATAACGTTGTTATAGCATTATGTAAAAGTTTCATATATCACACGCATTTGGATGCTACAACACATGGTAATCTATATGGTCACACTTTTCGATGGGATTAAACAATAGTTTTAAATAATAGGAAATGGTATATGGTTAGAGTATGAAATGACATATACTAATTTGGTGACATTTGAAAAGGTTTGTGATGGTGTGTATTTGGAAGCTCACATATGCGTCGAAGCCATGCATTCACTCTGATAAGTGTGGGGGCATTAATGTTATTGAAAATATTTCTATTACTGATGTTTTCCATCACAGAGTGTTCACCTTATAGATTATCTAGATTGTAATTTACACTATCAATATAGTTTCAAAATATGATTTATTAGTTTTGCATACAATAGAAAGATTTCATAAAATCTAAAGATGATTGATTAGTGAAATAAATGAAGAAACCATAGTCACCTTGCTGATGGTTTTAAGTTTTGGAAGGCTTGATCCTCTACCTTCTCCACCCAATCTTGACATTGATTCTTTCAATGCAATGGTTGTTAATGGTTTGAAGTTCTAACACTCTAAGTTGGTCCAATTTGTTCTGAAAGTTGTAGTTCATGCCAATCAATCTGATGCAATGGGTCTTATGCTCATGGAGAGAGGTTTGATCAAATAGTATATGAGTGTGTGGCCCTTGTTGCACTCTTTGAATCTCAAAGTGGAGAAAAACTTGAGACCCATGATTGAAGGAAAATTTTTGTTTCCTTTGATGGCAGGGGGTTCTTCTCTTCCTCTTTGAAAATAAATCATATTGAGATCCAATTTTTTAAAGTGGGCCATATTTTATGGGGGCTGAGTGTAACAACCTCGGGTTAAAAGTTCATGTAATAAAGGATAATAAAGGTAAAATAAGACCAAACTCACGGGACACGTATTCTACGCTGGATGTTGGGCAAAAATCTATAATGGGCATCACTAGTTTTTTATTATGGTTAAGGAAATTGGCAAAGGCATTGTAAAAGGCAAAGAGACATTAATTGGAATTTTACTTATGAAATAAAGGAAAATAGGAGAGAACGAAGTTGAAGAGACACAGATTTGAGGGAAATTGAAGGAAAGTAGAAGAAAATGAAGAAAATAGAGGCCTCAATGATAAAAAGGTCAATGAGGATTAATTCATAGCTTTTGTTGGTTTTACCTTTTGTCAGTTCAGTTTTGGAGCTCTCTTCTATTCTCTGATTCTCTCAAACTCTTCCACACCTAGAGAATTCTTGGAGCACTCTAGCAAAGGAAGGACAAGGAAACCAAAGGACAAGCAGGGAAGGTTGGATCAAGCAATTTCCACAGGAGGATTTTGCAGGTAACAAGATGCATGTGTGATTTCCTAGCTGAAGTGTGAATGCATGGTACATACATTTGTTCATTAGGTTCATTTATTGTCATTGGCATGGGTTTTTCCTGGTTGACAGTGGTTTCAACCTTGCCTTTCCATTTCACAGATAGCCATGGTGTGATGGGATTCATTTCTTGGTTGAGCTTTGGATTGTCGAAAGGTTTTGGAACTGTTTGAGGTGGTCTCAGGAAAATTCCCAAGGGTTGTGGCTGGAGATGGTTTTCTCCTTTCTCCGGGAAGCCCTTGATAGGTGGGTTGATACAGAAAAATTCCTCAAGGTAATGGTGAAATTTTTTTGAGGCATCCAAGCTTGTTTAGGCTTCGTGATCTCTTGACTAGTTTTGGCGAGATTGTGGTACCTTGAGGGTGGGGGTGACTTAATGTCCAGGAAGCCCTGGTTGTTCATGTATTAATATCCCACATTCATGATTGGAATATGGCACGGGGGTGATTGGATGAAAGAAAGATTTAGTTCAACCCAATCTATGGTCGAGTGGTACATGGAAGTCCTTGACTTGGTTATCTTTTGCACAAGTTAATAAGAGCTATTTTCATATTGTGATTCACGAGAATCTATACATGTTATTATGTGGCTTGATGGTTATTTTGTCATGGTTAGTATTCTAATTATATGTTGGTTATAAGCATGGTTCTATAATATGTTCTAGTTATGGATCTTGTTATGTTTTAATTAGTTGATGAATTGTTGATGAATTCATGGGCTAACAAGTGTTATTGCTACTTATTGAGAGGGAATTAGAACTTCTCGATGATTCACAGCTAAAGAACACATATTTATACTCATATATACATTCGTGCCCTGTAGCTTACATGTTTGCCATGTGTTTGACAAAATGCCTAGTATGTTCTGGTCATTCTAGGTCAAGTTTCTGACTCAAGTTTGAAGGTTTATCTTTGTTGTCATGTCTATTATGATTTTGGAAACTCTCAGGCAGTTTTGGGCAGTGGTCTGGAGGTTGGCTTGGAATTGTGGCTCAGATCTCGAGACCGCACCCTCTGAACTGGGCAAATTGGGTCATAAACACATGGAGGTAGTGTTGTGCATGCGGTTAGAGGCCTATAACCACACCCTTGCAAGCTTGTGCACGTGGTTGGGGTGTTAGGTCAGAGAAAAATAGCTTCAACTCAAGGTTTGGTCACCTAGGGTGTTTATTTGGCCCCTAGGTGTCTTGTAAGCATCGAGGGATGTTTGTGAGTTGTTAGTTGTCAGTGCCACTTCCATAGCTGAAGCTTGGAGGTCGGGTCATGTCATAATTGAATTCCACTTCACATTTAATCGAAGGGCTTACAAAAGTGGGTAAATGTAGGGTGGCGGTGTTACATATTGATATTAGAGCACGATTCAAATACTTAGACTAGATGGGTTAGATGCATGTCATTATGCATGAATTGTCATGGTTATGGTTATCGTGCATAAAGTCATTGTATGTAGTTAGTGTTATCATGCATGGTGTTGACATATTGATATGATCGTGTATGTATAAATATATATGTATCGTGCTAATCTGGACTAATTGTGTAGACGAGATAGTCTCCCCTAAACTTCACTAAGGTACGTTGGTTATGTTTATATTTGGTTTATCTAACATGGTATGTTTGATAGAGATAGAGGATTAGAGATTGCAAGCAGAATGGTGGATTACAATTCACATGACTCTCCTTATAGATCAGTTGAGAAACATGGGGAAGAATACTCTCTTGGTATAACAAATACTTTGAGAAGTATAAAGGTATAAATTAGAAGTTGTAAAGAAGACAATAACAGGATCATTCAATCACAAGAAAGACTTTCCAAGGCACAAGAAAAGCAAGTAGAAGTCAATGCAGGTATCCTTCGAATCTTATCAGATTTACAGAGACAGTGACAACCACATATCAGTTATGGGAAAGAGTAAAGGACTAATGGGGGATATAGTAGTAGGTCTCATGGAGGGCATATGTTGGATAAGGATGACTAAACCAAAGATGGTAGGTTCTTGGATACACCTAACAAGAGAGGTAGTGGTTATGGCTTCTATTCTAGTTATGGGTTAGACATGTATCATGGTCACCATAGTTATCATCCTTACAGGAGGAGTGAGAGGGGATACTTGCTGGATGAGTTCAAGAAAGGCAAGCCTCCTACATTTGATAGAGAGCTAAAGAAACTAGAAGATTCATAGGCATGGCTACTTGGGATAAATAAGTTATTTGAGTTGCAAGACTATATAAATAACCTGAAATCCAGGATAATTACTTTCAGTCTCTAGGGAAAGACAAACATATGGTGGGAAGATGTGAAGCAAGTAAGGGGCATCGGGACAAAGGAGTTGAGTTGGCATGAGTTTGAAAGACTCTTTGAAAAGAAGTACTTGTTAGAGAGATATTATGATGGTAAGGCTAAGGAGTTCTATGAGTTGAATATGGGAGACAAGGAGTACATGACTAAGTTTATGGAGTTGTTGAGGCATGTTCCTTGCCTCAAGGATGAGAAGATGAAGGTTTAGAGATTTATCAGTGGATTGACATTAAAATTCAAGAATTGGATTGAGTATGATGAGCCTCAGTCACTGGAGGAAGTCATTGGGAAGTTGACACTGATATGATCAATCGAAGCGTAAGTATGAGCCTAAGCAGGATCGGAAAGGGAATGGAAAGACTAAAGGGAAGTGGCCACCGAAGTGAGCAATACCTCAGGATGCAAGTGAGAAGGAAAGCGTTGCTCCTTACATAATTTAGTATGGTAGAGAAAGGACATAGACCTCAACTTGGAGAGAATCATAATAAGGGTAGTGGCAGAGAACCATTGTAGTGTTGGATTTGTGGCAAAGAACATCACAAGAAGGATTGTTTGTTGTATCAGGGTGGCAGATCTCAGATCTACAGTGCTCAAGAGGCGTAAATAGTTGGGGATGTGGGCTAAAGCATTCCTCAGATCTATGCATCATTTGATAACAAGTAGGTGGATCACCAGGCATCCATTATTGAGATGGATGGTAAGCTCTGTGATTGAGTTGTTTCCATTTTGATTGATGTTGGATCTAATTATAGTTATGTTAATCCTGACCTGGTGGATAAGTGTGATTTGTGAAAATAAGTGCATGTAGAGTCTTGGTTGGTGTAGTTGGCTACAAGTACTAAGAAAAGAGTTCATCATTAGGAAAGAGGTTGCGCATTTGAGCTGAATAGTATGCCTACATCAACACATATAAATGTGCTTCTATTTGGATCATATAATATGCTTTTGGGTATGGATTACTCATACCTTCACATGACCAAGGTATATTGTTATGAGAAGGCTATTGAGTGCTTGGATGATGATGGGGAAAAGAGAATCTTGTAGGGAAAGAAGAAGTCTACATCGGTGAGAATGGTTACAACTATGGAGGCAAAATGTAGTTGCAGGAAAGGGTGTTTATTATTCGTAGTTTATGTTTCTAGTGACAAAGGTAAGGATGTTGAGGATGTGAAAGCCTTAAAGAGGTATCCGGTTTTGCAGCAGTGTTAGGATGTATTTCCAGCAAAGATTTCATAATTTCCTCCTCACAGGGAAGTGGATTTCTCTATTTAGTTGGTACTAGGAGAAACAACATCATCAAAGTCACCTTATAGGATGAGCACTCTAGAGTTGGTGGAATTGAAACTGTAGTCGAAGGAAATGCTTGACAAGGGACACATAATTCCAAGTGTATCGCCTTGGGGTGCATCTGTGTTGTTTGTGAAGAAGAACGGTGATACTCTTAAGTTATGTATTGATTATAGGCAGCTGAACAAGGTGATGATCAAGAACATGTATCTGTTACCAAGGATCAATGATTTATTTGATCAGTTGAAGGGAGCAATAGTGTTATCGAAGAGTGATTTGAGATTAGGATATCATCAAGTACGCATCAAAGAAGAGGACATTTACAAGACTGCTTTCTTAACCACGTATGGGCATTATGAGTTTCATGTGGTTCCTTTTGGTTTTACTATTGCTCTAGCTACTTTCATGTGTTTGATGAATAGTGTGTTGTGTCCATGTCTGGACAAGTTTGTGATAGTATTCATTGATGACATATTGATATATTCTAAGAATGAGGGGGAGCATGCAAAACACATAGCAGCAGTGTTAATATTGCTAAGAGAGCTTCAGTTGTATGCCAAGATTAGTAAGTGCAGTTTCTTTCAGACATAAGTTCATTACTCAGGCCACGTTGTTTCCAAGGGAGGCATAGCAGTGGATCCGAAAAAAAATAGAATTATCATGGAGTGTGCAGCTCCTAGGAATATGGATGAAGTCATGTCATTTATGGGATTAACAGGTTACTACAAGTGGTTCATCAGGAACTTCTCACAGATTGCCGATCCTAGTACATCTTTTCAGAGGAAAGGAAAGAAATTTGAATGGACAGAGTAATGTGCGACTAGTTTTGAGCAATTGAAGCAATTGCTTACAAATGCTCCAGTCTTGAAGATTGAAAATCTAGATAAAGAGTTCGTGGTGTACATAGATGCTTGCAAGAGAGGACTTGGTGGAGACTTGATGCAAGAGGAACAAGGGGTATGCTACGAGTCAAGGAAACTAAATGAGCATGAGCATAATTATGTGACTCATGATCTTGAGTTGGCATCGATCATTCACACATTGAAGATTTGGAAGCACTATATTCTTCGAAGGAGGTTTGTTTTGATGAGTGATCATAGTAGGTTGAGATACTTATTTGACTAGATTAATCTGAATGTCAGGCAAGCTAGATGGTTGGCTACACTTAGTAAGTTTGACTTCGAGATTAGGTACATTAAGGGTAAAGAGAACATGGTTGCAAATGCTCTTAACAAAAAGGTGTAGGTAAACCACATTGCAACTATGAGTTCATATGGGACAAATTCCCAGGAGTGGATCTTGCAGGCATGGCAACAGGATGACAGGTACTAGTTGCTTAAGCACAAGTTATAACCATAGAGTACATGTGATTAGGATGTGGATTATCATCTCAAAAGAAATGGTTTGGTGAGATTTAGGGACATGATCTACGTGTCAGACAACAATGAACTCAAGAAGCTTATCTTGAGGGAATTTCATGTTAAGTCATAATTAGGTCACCTGGGATATCATAAGACTTTGACAATTGTGAAGAAGTTTTACCAAACACTAAAAAGGAAGTGGTTGAGTTTGTTGCGAGTTGCTTGGATTGTCAACAGGTAAAAGCAGAGTGCAAGCATCCAGTTGGTTTGTTGCAACCTGTTTTGGTTCCATAATGGAAATGGGAGGTCATTTCCATGGATTTCATTACAGGTTTTTCATGGACATCTAGACAACATGATTCCATCATGGTTGTGGTTGACATGTTGACCAAGGTAGCTCACTTCATTTCGACAATTCAACTAGTAAAGTAGCTCAAGTCATCATCAGGGTTGGTAGTGATACTGCATGGTATTCCTAAGAATATCATCTCAGACAGAGATGCCAAGTTCACTTAAAGGTAATGGAAGGAGTTGTTTGCAAGTTTGGGAACAAAGTTGGATTTTAGTACAACTTATCATTCATCAATACATGGAAAGACAAAGAGGGTTAGCAGTATTCTTGAGGACATGTTGAGGATATATGTCATGCACCAACGAAGGAGGTGGGAGCAGTATCTTCCAATGGTAGAGTTTCTCACAATAATGAATATGAAGAGTCCTTAAGGATGAGTCCATTTGAGGGACTTTATGGGCGGAGTTGTAATATTCCCATCTACTGGAGTGATCCAATGAACAAGATGTTAGTTGGATCAGACATGTTGGCTGAGATGGAACAAGAAATGAAGGTTATCAAGAGGAATCTAAAGGCAGCACAAGACAGGCAGAAGAGCTATGCAGATCAACACAGGGCATTTAAGGAGTTTCAGGTTGGGGAGCATGTGTACATGTGCATTAAGCCCAAGAAGATCTCATTGAGGATTGGATCATGTGCCAAGTTGGCACCTCGGTATTGCGGGCCTTTTGAGATCCTTTAGAGGATTGAACTAGTGGCCCACAGACTTGCACTATCACTAACAATGAAAGTCCATGATGTTTTACATGTTTCATTACTTAAGAGATATGTGAAAGATGTTGATCATGTGATTGACTGGTATGTATTGCAGGTGGAACTAAAAGGAGAATTCCAGCCGGAGCCTCAGTGCGTGTTGCAGTGAAAATAGCTCATTCTCCGAAACAAAGAAATTGAGCAAGTTAAAGTGCAGTGGAAGCACTTTGGGCCCGATGAAGCTACATGGGAGTTGACATATCAAATGCAAGCTTTGTATACTTCATTATTTATCAGTTGAAGCAAAGGAGTTTTGGTATATATACATATTTATGTATGGTTCATATTGTACATACTGCGACAAGCTATGTTATAAATCTCCAATAAGCGGTATGTTTGTTTTGCTTTTCAGCAGTGTGTTATTATAAATATTGAATCAAACTAAGTTACAAAGTTCCATAGGTAGTATGTTTTGGTTTCAAATATTTTGATGGTCATAGGTGTCATAGAACACTAAGGGCAGTATTCCCCCAAGGGGGGGGTTGTAAATTCCTCGGGTTAAAAGTTCATGTAATAAAGGATAATAAAGGCAAAATAAGACCAAGGTCATGAGACACATATTCCAAGCCGAATGTTGGGAAAAACTCTATGGTGAGCATCACTTGTTGTTTATTATGGCTAAGGAAATTGGCAAAGGCATTGGAAAAGGTAAAGAGACATTAATTGGTATTTTATTTATGAAATAAAGGAAAATAAGAGAAAAGGAAGGTGAGGAGATACATATTTGAGGAAAATTGAAGGAAATTAGAGGATAATTAAGAAAATAGAGGCCTTAATGATAAAAAGGCTTATGAGGATTAGTTCAAAGATTTTGCTGGTTTTAGCTTTTGTCCATTCAGTTTTGGAGCTCTCATCTATTCTTTCATTTTCTCATACTCTTCAACACATAGAGAATTATTGGAGCACTTTAGCAAAGGAAGGAAAATGAAAACAAATGAAGGACAAGGGAATCAAAAGATAAGAAAGGAAGGTTGGATCAAGTAGCTTCAACAAGAGGATTTTGTAGGTAACTGGTTGCATGTGTGATTTCTTAGTTGAGGTGTGAATGCATGGTACACACATTTGTTCATTGGGTTCATTTATTGTCATTGGCATGGGTTTTGCCTAGTTAACAATGGTTTCAGCCTTGCCTTGCCTTGTCATTTCCTCGATAGCCATAGTGTGATGGGGTTCATTTCTTAGTTTAGCTTTTGATTGCCGAAACATTTTGGAACCTGGAGAGGTGGTCTCAGGAAAATTCCCAAGGGTTGGTGATCTGAAATGGAGCAGATTAGTAATGTTGTGCTAATTCCCCATTCAGAATATAAAAATGTGCTTGGGGTTTGTACTCTAAAATAGCAAGTAAAAAAAACATGAATTTTATGTGTGTTTCACTTAAGTTAGTTTCATGAATAAAACTTAAAACATGAAACCAAAACACTGAATGGAAGCATGCATCAATCAATAATATACCAGCCATTCATAAAGGAGTTCACCCCTCCTGGGCTACATCTCCTTGGATCAGGTCTAAAGGCATGACCCCTTCTCATTATGCTCAAAATTATTTAGTAATAAAGAGTATATAAATGTGCTGAAAAAAAGAGTGGCTAGTTTCCCCTTCAAGGAAACATTCTTCTGCAAAGAACTCTCACCCTAAACACATGACAACCTACAGTTAGTCATGAAACAATCAACAAGCTAAGGGCTCTCAAATCAAGACCCCATACTCCAACTTCCAAGAGAATAAACAATACTACAATCCACTTGAAGTACTTAAATAAGTCTCTTTCTCCAAACACATATAGAGAAAAGAAGAAATAAAGCTACAACGTTACTGTAATGGCTACTGCAGAAAAAACATGGAGGTTGGAAGACCCCTGCAAGGTCATCTCCATCTTAATACTCCTCCTTAAACTGAATCAACATTCTGGTTTACCAGAGCACCCATAGGCTTCAATTTGCAAAAAAAAACTATCCAAAAGTGCTCCTTTGATCCTGAAACATGTCCCCATCAGTTCAGAATGTCCAAAAATGACTATCTATCCTCTTTTCGAATCCCATTTGGTCGAAAATTGCCTTAGTTATGACCTTTGTCAGTGTTTCCACAATTTTCTCCTCCAAATCTGGTTTACTGCCAGTTAAATTAATTATCTGCAGTTAAAACTGGTAGTTCCGCCGAAATCGGTGGTCCCGCCAACTTTTCGCCTATCTCGCAATTAAGGTCGAGTGGTCGATGTGGAGTGGCTTTTTTGCTGGTAGGTGACAATTCCGTAGCTCTGTTGGATATCGCAATCGACCGAAAACATCAAGCCCAAACAATAGACACTCTGCGATACACAAGCCCGCCGAGATTATAAAACACAACATATAAAATATCGCATCCGCAGACACTATTGCAATCAGAATCAGCGTGGGAACATTAATCGGTGGTATCGATAGACTCAATGAAATATAAACTACAACACATAACATATCGCGTTTGGGACTTATCACAATTAGTACTCATCGCATTTCACTTTCGACGGATAATACCTGTATCATATATATATATATATTGATAGGTATTGGGTGCGATATGCGATTGCGATATATCGCATCGCATCACTGACTATGCTGAGAGCCAATTCTCATTCCTCCTTTGTCTTGCAATATGTGATTATCACATCACCAATTGCCCAAGGTCGATTCTCCTTAAGTCGTCCTTTTGTTTTTCTTCGATATGCGATATGTGGGACCCAATGGAAAGCTACCACTTGGCGCTTCCCCATTAGTTGGGACCTTTTCCATGTCATCCAATCCTGCCACTTGGCACTTTCCCATTCATTGGGACCTTTTCCATGTCATATAATCCTACCACGTGTCCAAGTCAAACCTAAACTTTGACTTTCTCTAACTTCTGCATACGAGCTCCGATTTGAGTGTCGTTCACACCATTGGATTCAGAATGATGAGCTTTTTGATCTAAATCTAAACTTATCAAGATTCTAATACTTTCAAATTTTGGCAAATTTTGAGCTCCTGATCACTCTTTCCCACTGAAAAACTTTTGGTCTCCAAAAGTTTACTTTCAATCGTTCAACATTTGAAGGTATAGTTCCTTAATTTTTCTAAACTCGATCCAATCGATGTTTGAAGTGCCCTGACTTGTACTTATCTTGGATTTTTCTCAAGCTAAACTTCAAATATAACTTGACCAAAGAATTCAAGTTTGATGTGCTTCTCGGCTTGTCCGTGTCATCCAATCCTTCCCAATAAGAATTCCAAGGTGCTAATCTACAAAATCCTTATCGAGATAAGATCCTAAATAGAATTTGCCAAATGAACCAAAACAAGCCTCACATAGTGAATACTTGTATAACTTGAGTGTTAAACACATTTGGAACATACTAAATGTGTTGCAACTACTCATACAACAATTTTAAAATTCACTGTTTGAGAAAGCATTTTACAAATGGAATAAACTTGACTCCCAAATTTTCCATTAAAATTGGCTATCAACAAGTCAAACTAGCATTGTAATGCTTTAAAGAAAACATTATTGCATAAAAGTGATTTATTTATGAACATCACTTTTACAAATTACCCAACTATGGGGATATGCAACTAGTGCAAAACAGAAATTTACAAACTTCAGCTGGACAAATAGTTCGCCCATTTCTTACCCAACCAGGTAATTGAACCCTCTATTTGAACTTTCTCTTCTTCTGAAGCTACTTCAGGGATGGTCACATCTTACGCCACTTTTCTTTTGTCGCTTCCTCTTCTGGTGCTTGCATGATTTGCTTTCCCTTACCTGGATGAAGTTGTGGAAACAGTTTCCAAGACTTCTTGACCCAATGCCCACCGATATTGCAGTGAGTACAAAAGTTCTTTTGAGCTCCTCTCGACTCACTTACCTTTAACCCTTGGCTGGGATTTTCTCTTTTTGGTCTCAATTCTGGTAGACATAAACATATTATCAAATATTGCTTTTCTTTTATCGCACTTATCTAGACAATGGTTAGATGAAAGGTAAAAAGTACATGGAAACATTTTCTTCAACACGTTATTCAAATCTACATGTTGTTTTCCATTATGAAGAACATTCGAATTATTAGAATGAGTATACCTTTGTTTGTTTTCCTTTGGCTTTTGCTATTTGCATGAGGAACTTGTGTGACAAGAATAATTGAACCTCCCTTCGTCTACAACGTTTTCATTTCTCTTTGGAAACATTTTGTACTTCGAGTCCTCCTTACGCTTGAGGAACCACGTGGAACCAATTATGGATGTAAACTCCAACATCTTGCCTCCTCATGTCCTCCCTTACGGCGAAAGGAAAATGGTATCCATGAACTGTCGCTAGAAGACCATTCTTATTTTGCAACATAGCCTAAGCCTTCGTATTTAGACCTCTCCTTGGCCACAATTGGATTTTTAATGCCTTGTTGGTTTAGTCCAAGGCCTCCTCCCTTGTAACCCATCTTGGGCAAGAGATTGGATCCAATGCCTTTACTATGTTTTTCAAAGGCTGCAAATGAATTTACATCAACACTTTCACATAAGGAAGAAGCATGTAAATTCTTACCATTTGCCTCATCTTTTGATTGACATACAAATATGTTTTCGAACTCCCTTTTGATTCTGGATGTGTCCTCTTGGACTCTTTGGCTCTCTTATTTCAACTCCTTGAATTTGGGTGTTGATAGAACCTCATCTTCAACATAATGTGGACAAAAGGTATAAACTTGTCCATCTATATTATGTGGAATACTTTCTACACTAGCATCTTGCATAAGGGTTGTAGAAAAGAAAAAAAGATTGTGGAGAAGATGGTGGTTTATCACCATTCTTATTACCTTCTTCCCTTGGAGAAAATTGTCTTCTTGGAGGTCTAGAGTTTCACCTTGCAATTTGGTAGTCCTCTCTTCATAGAGGACTTTCACCATTTCTGCCATTTCTAAGAAAGCCTTTATAAAAGCCTTCACATCTTTGACATTCTTGCAGGCTCTCCTCCTTGGGACATGCTTTGCTTGAATCGTCTACTGCAATTTGGAACTTGGTGGTAGAGATTGTAACAATCTTTCTCTCCTTTCCAAAACCTTCTCCTCAATGAGCTTCAAAACACATTCACTTGCAAACAACAGTAAATTCCTTCTTGTACAAAGCAAACCTATGCTCTGATACCAACTTGATCTGAAATGGAGAAGATTAGTAATGTTGTGCTAATTCCCCATTTAGAATATAAAAATGTTTTTGAGGTTTTTACTCCAAAATCGCAAGTAAAAAAAACATGAATTTTATGTGTGTTTCACTTAAGTTAGTTTCATGAATAAAACTTAAAACATGAAACCAAAACACTGAATGGAAGCATGCAACAAATCAATAATACAACAGGCATTGATAAAGGAGTTCACCCCTCCAAGGCTACATCTCCTTGGATCAGCTCTAAAGGCATGACCCCTTCTCATTATGCTCAAACTTATTTAGTAATAAGGAGTATATAAATGTGCTGACAAAAAGAGTAGCTAGTTTCCTCTTCAAGGAAACATTCTTTTGCAAATAACTCTCACTTTAAACACATGCCAACCTACAGTTAGTCATGAAACAATCAACAAGTTAAGGCCTCTCAAATCAAGACCCCATACTCCAACTTCCAAGAGCATAAACAATACTACAATCTACTTGAAGTACTTAAACAAGTCTCTTTCTCCAAACACATATATAAAAAAGAAGAAATAAAGCTAAAACAATGCTATCATGGCTGCTGCAAAAAACACATGGAGGCTAGAAGACCCCTACAAGGTCATCTCCATCTTCATACTCCTTTTTAAACTAAATCAACACTCTGGTTGACCAGAGCACCCATAGGCTTCAATTTGCAAAAAGCCTATCCAGAAGTTCTCCTTTGATCCTAAAACTTGTTCCCATCAGTTCAAAATGTCCAAAAATAGCTATCTAGCCTCTTTTTGCATCCCATTTGGTTGAAAATTGCCTTAGTTATGACTTATGTCAGTCTTTCCACAATTTTGTCCTCCAAATTTGGCTTATAACCAGTTAAATTCATTATCATAGTTAAAACTGGCAATTACACCGAAATTGGTGGTCCCGCCAACTTTTTGCTTATGTCGCGGTTAAGGGTTGAGTGGTCACATGGGGAGTGGCTTTTCCGGTGGTAAAGGTGATGGTTCCGCAGCTCTGTCGGATATCGCAATCAGCGGAAAACCCCAAGCCCAAACAACAGACACTCTGCAATACACGAACCTGCCAAATTATAAAACACAACATGTAGAATATTGCATTCGGGGACACTCGCAATTGGAATCGACGTGGGAACATTAATCAGCGGTATCGGTGGACCTGATGACATATAAACTGCAACACATAACATATCGCGTTCGGGACTTATCGCAATCAGAACTCATCGCATTTTGCTATCGACGGATAATCCATGTATCACACACACACACACACACACACACACACACACACACACATATATCGACAGGTACTGGGTGCGATATGCGATTGTGATATATCGCATCGCAACCCTAACTGTGCGGGGGGTCGATTCTCATTCCTCCTCCGTCTTGCGATGTGCGATTATCACATCGCCACTTGCATAGGGCCGATTCTCCTTAAGTCGCTCCTCTATTTTTCTCCGATATGCGATATGCGAGACACAATGGCAACCTGCCACTTAGCGCTTCCCCATTCGTTGGGACCTTTTCCATGTCATCCAATCCTGCCACGTGTCCAAGTCAAACCTGAACTTTGACTTGCTCTAACTTATGCATACGAGCTCAGATTTGAATGTCGTTCATACCAGTGGATTCAGAATGATGACCTCTTCGATCTGAAGGTAAGCTTATCAAGATTCTGGCACTTTGATCTTTTGGAAAATTTTGAGCTCCTGATCAGTTGGTGGTGGGGATGGTTTTCTCCGAGAATCCCTCGAGAGGTTGGTTATAAGCATGGTTCTATAATATGTTCTAGCTACGACTCTTGTTATGCTTTGATTAGTTGATGAATGGTCGATGATCGCATGGGCTAACAAGTGTTGTTGTAGCTACTTGAGAAGGCATTAGACCTTCTCAATGATTCATAATTAAAGAACAAAGATTTACACTCAGATATGCATTCATGACCTGTAGCTTACATGTTTACCATGTGTTTGACGAAATGACTAGTATGTTATGGTCAGTCTAGGTCAAGTTTCTGACTTAAGTTTGAAGGTTTTGCTTTGTTTGCATGTCTATTATGAATTTGGAAAGTCTTAGGTAGTGGTCTAGGAGTTGGCCTAGAATTGTGGCTCAGATTTCGGGACCGTACCCTCTAAACTGGGCAAGTTGGGTCACAATCGCATGGAGGCAATGTTGTGCATGTAATGGAGGATTATAACTACACCCTTGTAGGCTTGTGCATGAAGTTGGGGTGTTAGGTTAGACAAAAATAGATTCAGCTCAGGGTGTGGTCACCTGGGGTGGTTCTTTGGCCCCTGAGTGTCCTGTAAGCCTCGAGGGATGTCTGCAAGTTGTTAGTTGTTAGCCCCACTTCCATAACTGAAACTTGGAGGTCGGGTCATGTCATAGTGGCGCTCCACTTCACATTTACCTGGAGGGCTTGAAAAAGCGTGTAAATGTGGGGTGGTAGTGTTACACTCAAGTATTGTATTTAAATTGATGGAGTCTAGATTTAAACCCAGAAAATGATGTTCCATTAGTTGTTCCTATTTGGGTTGAATTTCCGTATTTTCCCCTTCATTGTTGGAATGAGAACACCTTTAGGAACATTGGAAATGGTATGGGTTGCTATATTGATTAGGTAGAACCATGAGAAGCTATGTAATTTCATGCTAGAATTTGTGTAGAAGTGGATCTTGATAAGGGATTGCCTATAAAAATAAATCTTCAATTATATAATTGGAATCAATATCAAGAAGTGTAATATGATCAACTACCATTTAAATGTAAAAATTGCCATGAATTCGAGCATTTTTCCCAAAGATGCCCAAAATAGGAAGGAATCCAAAAATAATGAGGAATGAGAACAAGGGCAACAACCAAAACAAATAAAGGGTGCCCCCCAACAAAATGTAGCCACAAGGACATAGGAAGGAAATGGATAGGGACCTAGAGGCCTTCCCTCTCAAAAGTAATCAACTGCCAAAGTTGAAGAACTATCCTCTATAAAGAAAAAAGTTTTGGAAGGGAAAAATTTTGTTGCCCTCACTCGGGCAGATGAAAAAGGGGAAATCCAAAATCCATTGCACTAAGAGATCCAACTTGTCGACTCCCTCTGCATGATTTTTGAGGGTCAAAATGACATACCTCCCCTCAAAGATGTTCCAACTGAAGAAAACTTAGTCACTAAGAAAGGGTTTGCCTCAAAATAGCAAGAGGTATTTCATTCCCCTAGAAACACAAAGAACCATTTGGGATCTTTGGTTTATGTATTAGCAGATGAAAAATTAAAGGGTGAAAAGGTAATTTGTGAAAAACCATGTAACCAAGTAGGTTGTGGCACAAAAAAATATGTTAGAAGTGCAAATGCAAAGAAGGACAACGAGTTAAGCTCTCAAAGGTCATTGGAAGATGCCTTTCAAACAATTGGTAAATAAACCCAAAATAAGGACATAGGGGTGGAAAAACAAGCCACACCTACAAAAAATGAGAAAATAAGGAAGGTGATATTGTACCTGCAAAAAGTTTGAAGATAATAATGTTTCATCTTCTCCACCCTTTTTAGAAGCATTAAAAAAAACTTAGGTCCAATCCCTCCTTTGACAAGAGGTAGGAAAGAATACAAAGAAAGAAACTCCAACTCCTAGAAATGTCCAAGCTTCTATAATTTACTGGGGGTGTCTTTTCCTCATTCTTGACCATGCTGTGTTTTTCTATTTGTTTGTGTAAAGGGTTTGGAGATGTAATCCCACCTCATGTTAGTTAGTGTATGTTGTAATTTTTTCAAAATTTGCATTTTTTTGGTGTTTTTACAGAGACATCCATAATGGTTTAGATATCAAATAAATTAGACTTTTTGATCTACTAGGCATTCCAAGGATTCATGTGTGTAAGTCAGATAGTTGTAATAACCCCTCTTTTGTTATAATTGTTGATCCCTCAATGCAAATTTTTATAATTATAACATTCTCATTTTGGTTAAAAAAAAACATTGTTGAATTAACAACTCACCAGTCTTGTAATTCCATAGGGTTGTGTTCCATTTACTCATTTGGTCTCTGGAATTTTGGATGTTGGCTCTAGTTCTACATCAAGGCTTTTAGTTGAGCTTCAAATTAGTTAGTTGTGCAAAAAATTCTAGTGGAATTTAAGCCCAATTTTTACACAGGAAAAGCCTTTGGTTGATTTGAGCACTCTATGTACTTTAAAAACATTACAACTTATTTTGTTGATAAATGTTTAGCTTAGTTTGGGTATAGTTTAGCTTGCTAAGTTTATTTTCCTTATTATGTTCCCTTAACTGGATGTGTAAATTAATGTGTTATTATTGTGCATAGATATGAATTGTAATTATGGATTTGTGTTGCATACACTCAATTTTGTTATATAAAAATAAAATAAAATTACTCTACTTAGTGCATGAGCAATGATTAAATTATTTTGTCCATTCTAGGGTTTTCACCCATCTAGAAGACCAATTTTCATCCACTACAAGGAAAAAATCTTCTAGCAGAAGTTTTTGCGGGGGCCCCTATGAAAATAACCGAAAAATTCGTTTGTAGTGGAGGTGGGTAGGCAGATATTTCTTTGACGGTGTGTCTAAATTATTCAAGTGCACCGGTGCTTTATTATCCATACACACACCGGAGTTGCATATAACATGGTGCATGGTAGATTTTTTTTTGAAAAATTAAAAACCACAGTGCGCTAAATACCCAAATGCACTGGTGCTTGAATATTCACTAGCACTAGACTCCTTCATATAGTAAAATGTATCAGTGTTATTCGAAAATGACGTCCAGATGTGGTAAACGTATAAAAACGCCTCTAGGCATCTTATAAAGCATACAGATAGACAGTTTGTATTTTCTAAAAAAAGGTCGGTGCTATTGTAAAACCATGATATCAGTGTGTTACTCATAACTTAAAGCTTGGGGGCATCTCGATAGAGCAAAAAAAAAAAAAGGAAGAAGAAGAAGAAGAAGAAGGAAGCCCGATGCTTTTGGATATAGCTTGCCCCTTGCCCCAATGTGCTTTGTGAAAAGCACTAGAGGATTGTTAAATAAAGAAACCCCTCATGGTTGTAATTCTCATTTTTACCATTTACACTGTAGGAGAGCTCTGAAGCATTGGTGCCACTCTTGCCAAGTGAAAGTTCCTTGACGTCGGCGCTTCTCTTGCTCACCACCTTTCAGTATTGTGCTCATTGTTTGAGTTTCCTTCTTCTTCTTCTTCTTCTTCTTCTTCTTTTCAAATGGGGTGATTTTTTTCTCCATTACATGTCCACGATGTCCCTCTGACGACCAAATATCCAAGCAATATCTATGTTTCCTTATAATTTAAGTTTTTAGTGGATTATAATTACAAATTAGGTTGACTTTCTCATTGTTATTAGAAAAAAATAGATGCGAGGTGCACTCGATATGTTTGGCTCGCATTAGGAGCGGTGTTCCCTGTAAATTTATAGGTTGCGCGTGATTTGGTGCATGAACATAACACATCGCCATTGTGGCAGTGTATTTTGTAAATATAAATGCACCAGGAAAGATGCGACAGATTCTGTGTCGGTGCATCACTCCCGGTGCATTTATATTTACCAAACACACTGCAAATAAATATTTAAAAAGTATTCCTATATCTTGGTGCGTTCGATAACTTGATAAGTAGATATGTTCATTTAATGTGCTTGCAGATAGATGTGTACGTGATAACAATTATTTGACTTGAGATTTATATTAATTTGAGGATGTGTGTGGTGATGATGTTAGATTACAATCTTTGTGTTTTGTTAGATGTGATCACGATGATGATGCCCTATTAGATTATTAGATTTTTGTGCTAGCTAATGATGTTTATATGTGCTACTAAAAATGTATATAATTAGATGATGGTAGTGAATTCAAATGTGTATCTTATATGATGTTTATGTTTGTTAGATGATTATCAACATGATGTTTATTTTTATAAAATAATGTTTATTATAAATTATGTATTGGTGAGTTTATATCAAATTCCTGTATATGAAATTGCATGTAAAACTACTTACTTAAAAAAAATGCAAATATATTTTTATAAATTACAAAGTTTAGTATGGTTGAAACTAAATAATTTTCTATTGCTTAGTTAGTTAATTGATATTCAATCTAAATTACTAAAATATTTCAATACTCATAATGATAAAATAAAAATATAGAAATATTTTCATTAAATTTACTTTATTTTTCATCCTATATAAAGTACTTATAAAATTATGTTATTTAATATGGACATTGAATTATTTTACTTATGGTTGTGAGTAAAACATTTTTTGTTATAAATATATTTTTGTTTTACATATCACGTGTAAATAGAACATAGAATGAATTACACATAATGTAATATCAACAAGGCTACATAGCTAGGGTTCCTGCGGCTTAGTTTATATATAGCTAAATTAAAGTAAATAAATGAAAACATAGCAAAGAAAACCAAATTCATTTGATTCACTTTTTGTATAAAACCATTAATAAATAAATAACTGTCGGAATCTTTCGGATGTGGATTGTGTAGAAAGATTTTAACAATATGAATAACTATGCAAATCTCCGCTCATAAATAAATAATGTTTTTTAAATAAATCTTGGCAACTAAAAAATAAATTGCTATTTTTATTGGATTATACTGACATATATATAATTTTAATTGTAGTTAAAAAAAAATTATTGTATTCAATTTGAAAAAAAAATCATTTAAAAAAAAGTTGAAAAGATAATTTAAATTTAAATTTTGGATTTTTCGAGATAGATTTTTAATTAATTTTATTTAAAGTTTGGTTAAAAAATGACTAAAATTGTAAATTTGTTGTTGAGTGTTTATTTGCTGTGTTTTTTAGTCAATCCCATCTCAAGGAGAGCTTTGGTGTGCATCACTTATCAATTTAGAGAATTGAGGAAATATGGAAAGATTATATGCAACATGATATATTTAGAAAGCCAATTTAAATTTATTTTTAAATTGAAACAAACATTGTCTCGTGATATTTTTTTTAATATTTCTAAATAACTCTTACCCTTAACAAAAGATGTCATTTTTATTACCAAAGTTGTGAAGTTTCTAAATTGAAAAATACTTTTATACCTATTTAATTCAAAATTATTTATTTATAACTATAAAAAACTTGTATATCAAAATTATGTTAAATAATAAATATTTTTAAAAAAATATACTAAGCTTACTTTGCCTAACTAAGCTAAAACTATAAGCCAAATATAAAATATAAATCCATCCCTTATTCACCTATAAAATTGTATATATTGAAACCGCAAGTAGATATAAAAATATAAATCCATCCCTAATTCACATATAAAACTGTATATTTCTATTATTATTTAATTTATACTTATCATTAAAATCAAATTTATTTCATATGAAATTGTATTATTTAAATTTGCATTACTAAATTTTCAATACTAAATTTTCAATATTCATCTCATCAAACGGAAACCAAAGACATTACTAAATTTTCAATATTCATCTCATCAAACAGAAACCAAAGACACTACTAAAAATTGGCTATATTAAATTGACGAGCAACATGTACACCAAAAAAATTAACTTGAAGAAATTATGAAAATTTTAAAACATCATTAGAAATTGGTTATATTAAGTTTGACATTTTTTTTTTTTTTTTATGTACGAATAATGAAAATATTATATCAAGTAAAAATAAAAATTTATGTCCTAATGTTCTATTCTTACTAAAAACAATTCAAAAGAAAATCTACCAAGCATTATTTTTATTTAATTTTATGGTTTTATTAAAAAGATCCATTCAATTGTTTTTAACGACTATTAATAATATTAAGTAATACAAGTGTGTTTGATAATGTGAGCTATGGTTCTTATTGCTTGACACTAAGTCATGTGTGAATTGATGAGTGGTTGACACTAAGTCATGTGTGAATTGATGAGTGTATTTACGGATCCGTGCAAGGGTTTTATTTTTTATTTATTTATTTTATTAATATTAAAGTAAAATAATACTAAATTAAAAAACAAGTACTCAAATTCAAGCTTATGTGATCCATATCTTGTTATATAAAATATTTTCGGAAGAAAATACATTGAAGATTTTGACCATCTAGTGTGGTTCATCTTCATGACAAGATGAAGAAACAGAGCTAGGAAGTAGGTTAAATAGGAAGATAGGTCATCATAACGGCTAGAAAAAAAGGGCGGCTATATTTGACTAGTGAAATAATTTATTTATTTAATTTTATTCCGACTCTAAGTAAAAATTGTTTTGATCCTTGTTATATATATCTTTTTCCAAGTCAGAAGAGAGTTCAATATATATATTATGATAGATTAATAAATACATAATATATATTTATAAATGTTTAAATAATTTGTTTATTTTAATTATATTCCTACGGTTAAAAAAAGAGAAAAAGGAGGTTTGGTCCCTTGTTATTTATCCTTTCTCAAAGACAAAACAAAGTTTATATAATAATATATATATATATATAACATAATAAAAATTAATAATAAAAAATAAAGGTAGGAGTCTCTCTCTACCGAAAACATAAAAAAAAAAGGGAAGAAAAAAGGAATTAGAGAATGGGGACAAAAGTCTGGACAAAGATGAAGAAAAACTAAGATGAGAGGGGAATCCAACAACTACTAATTTTTCAGCCTTCATCCCTATTAATACTACTGGAAGACCTCTCAATTTCAACGGCTTCTTCCCTAAACTTACGGTGATGAAAATGAAAGAATATTTTTTAGGTAATGGAGGGTAGACTATAATAATTATAGTACACATGTCATGTCATTAGAGTACATATTGATAGAATGAGAGTTGTACAAATTGTAGACGTGTCATTCTTACATATTTTTTTCAAATTAATTTTTTGTCTTACAATTAAAAAATAAAACCCATAAAAATGGTCTATTCAATACTTTACACCAATGAGAAAATGAAATTTTTGAATTTAATTGATGATGACGACGATGATGATGATTAACGTCCACTGAGACCAAACTTTGGTCTATTGGACCTAAAGAAATAAATTATTTAGTTTGATTTAAGATTTTATTCCTATGCTCAAAAAGCTTGAAGAGAAGCCTTCCAAGCTCACTATAATTTTGACATCATAAAAGGCTAGGAAGGTTAGTATTGTGACAAAGATTATGAAACTAAGATCTAATGTGGTTGTACGCGAGGCACTCTAAGAGGAAGTGGTTTTCATTCTCGATGTTCCTATTCTCACATAGATGACAGATCCTTTCCATCCATGGTGTTTTAGGAACCGCCCAACGACCTGTTTCACTATGGAGCTCATGAGAGTTCGTTTTAATCTTTACTATATTAATTTTCTTCTTTGAGCTAGTTAAAATAGAGAGATACTTTGATCTTATAGGGGGGTTGATGACCTTCTTATAATAACTTAATTTTCTTTTAGCTGCTAAATCTTTCTCATACCACATTTTTTCTTTGAACTTAGAAGTAACAATATTTTTAATGTTATTATTGTTTTGCAATGCATCATTCTCGTTGATCTCCCAATAGTTTAACCAGGCCCTCGTGTCTTTATACCACCCCCGCTTGAGCCTTAAGTCGTTTTGGATGGAATTTAAAGCTAGCTTACGAAGTCTATGATCTCCCATATTATTGAGTTTGTGCTTGTACAACAGAAGCCTAATCATAACTAGGCTCTCAATAGGGGAAAGACCTACTTCTATAAGGAGAATAGGATAGGGTCTATTGCTTTTAATTTTCAGGTTATACGCTATAAAACGCTTCTAGATTTGCTCAATCTTTCTCCAGGATTCTCTAGAGATGCTGCAACCCCAAACCTCACATCCATTTAAGATAACAGGAGTGACTAAGGTTTCAAAGAGGAACCTCTTTTTATCCCACATTAGGAGGTTTGCCGTTTTACAATTATTTTCAAGACCAAAATAAGCTTTCCACCCCCCATTAATCATTTTCTCAATGCTATAGTTCTAGTTGAGCTTGTGATGAATACCAATTCTTAGGTACTTGTAAGAATACACTTCCTCCAAGTTATTATCTGTGCTTATAGTATATAGTAATTAATATATGATGTTAATTTTCAAATTATTTATATTTATTGTACATCTTAATTAGTGATACAATATATAATAATTAATGATAGAGTACACACCCGGATGCGGGTGAAAATCAAGACATTAATGAGGATTAGACTGGTAGGCGGCGAGAGGATAAGCCACATGGCCGTCTGCGTTCCCTCCCAAGCCAGCCTGAGCCGAATTCATGGCCACCTGCAAGAAGCATTTAATGGATGATCGGGCCGAGAAATGCCCATCATGTGCACATATATGGACTCCCCTCGCCATACTGATGTCCCTCCTCCCTTGCTCCATTGAAATTGTCCGCCCCAAGTTGCTGAACCCTGTTCTCACACTGTCACCGGGAGCTGTTGCTGGTTAATGAGTTGTGTTGACCTTGGCCATGGGCATCACTGTTCTCATTCCAAGCTCTGCAATTTGACTTTCGCCTAGCCTTCCCTTGTTCATCCTCTGCTTAATTCCTCAGCCATCTCTCCCACTGAAAACTTGGCTTGGCATTCTGCCATGGCTCACATTCGTCATCGCATGAGAAGCCAAAGAGGTGGAAGTCATGGTGGTAGCGTTTGCCCTCAGGTGACGCCGAGCCCTGACCCCACCTCCCCATCCCCTTCACCTGAAATTCCTTACCTCCATAGCTCTGTCTCTAGCAGGTATCCTAATACCTGCAGTGGACGGGGACGCACACAGTTTCCAGGAGTATGCTGAAGAGATATCACGGTCCACACTGCCAACTTCCCATTTCCCCCTCACCCAGCTCCCCACTCGACCCAATTTCGCTTCCGCATCACCCTGACTAGACCGATCATTACTACCACCATTACCATCGTTTTCTCTGAAGAAAATAAGCCGCAGGATGCCCCGCTGGGAAGTACTGGAGCGCAGCAACAGGAGGCATGTAGGCTCAGGAATGGACGAGATTCTTGAAAGCAATCGTTGGACGAGGAAATGGGTACTCTGCATGGCAAAGCCCTGGGTGGCGGTCAACATGCAACGGGAGGAAGTTCTGGAGACATGCGACCATCAAGTGGCAACATGGTTGACGCGTCAGGACCGCATGCAGCTGTTGGCAGCTCTGGTGGCGTCCAAACTACTCGTGGTCCACACAACGGTGTGTCAGAGGAGGAGGATGGTTGGTATCAATATGCGTGCCACATCGAAGAGGAGCTCGCCTCGGACGAGCTCAAGTGACGACGCGTGGCAGCCAGGTGCCACCCATATGCCAGCTGAGGTCTCCTTTGCTGACTGGCTCTTTTCTGTTATGATTGTTCTGTTGGGACTTCTCTGGGTTTATGATTGTTCTATTGGAACTTCTCTTGTTTTGTTATTTCCTGTTTTAAAGACTGATATCCCACAATCTGGGTATTTTTGCCTTTGCGGACTGGTTTCCCCATCGATGGGGCAGTCAAGTTATTTTCTGATAGACAATGTTCAGCACTGTTGAGGCCTATACCTCATTGTAATCATATTTTGTTACATATTATTAGATTAACTTTACTTAGGAAAAATTAATTAATGATAGAGTACATAAAAGTCAAATCTTGCTATCATTACACAATAAAAGCTTTACACCAATGAGAAAATGAATTTTTTTTTTTCTGCGGCTCTCTGCAGTCATTGAAACTTGTAGAATATCATTCACAGGGTATATAATACTTTCTTATCTGCGGCTCTTGGATTTTTATTTTATTTTTTATTTTTTGCGACTCTCTACGGTCATTGAAACTCGTGGATCTGCGGCTCTTGGATATACCGGATTGGGAGCACGTTGAACCTATTATGTCTTATGACTTGGATTATCTGCGGTTCTTGGATTTTTTTCTACGGCTCTCTGTGGTCATTGAAACTCGTGGATCTGCGGCTCTTGGATATACCAGATTGGGAGCAACGTTGAACCTATTATATCCTATGAATTGGATCTACGGCAATGCTGGTTTGTGGTACCAGCTTTGCGAGGAATAACAACCATTCATCTTTCCAAATCCAATCCGATCTGCGGCGCGGTTCGCTGATACCAGGTTCACACATTCCTTATCTTTTTCTAATACATATCTACTCATATATTTTCAAGTATGAATAATTCACCACAACTACCAAATATTACCAAAGGTAGACCTAGCATAGTTACTCTACAGAGCCTTTATGAGTATATATAGTCTTTAGAGAAACGTAGAGAAGAAAGAGAAGTCAAGCTTTAAATAGAGTTAGAAGCCATGCTGGAAAATAAATTCACATCTCTTGAAGACAGGATCCAAAAACAAATAGCAAATAAAATAGAACTATTGAAGAATAAAATGGAGGCAATGGAGAATAGGTTGCAGGTTATAGAAAAACAAAACCAAGATACTAACCAAACATCCCAGCAAGGAGATGTCGATACTTTAGAGAGTCTTAAAATGAAGGACATGGCTAAAGAAATAGAATAAAAAGTTAATAGCCGCCTCACCTAAATAGTGTGGCAGGTAAATTAGATATTAAACCAATTAAAGATTAAATGAAAAAATTGATAGAATTAGACCATGAGCATAACAAAAGGGCCTTGAACCTTATAATATTTGGTTTGAAAGAGGAGGTAGACAAGGATACTTTAGCCATAGCCTAGACAGAATTACATAATAGATTACAAATTGAAACAACGTGTCTCATAGAAGCAACAAGGTTGGGGAAATTAACTAAGAATATAGGAAGGCTCATCCCAATAAAGGTGAGCTCTACTGACCATAAGTATGACATATTTAGTAAAACCTCAAGTTTAAAAAGAACGAGAATATTTATAAATGAAGATCTCATTCCAGAAGATCAAGCATAATTAAGAAAGGAGGTTCAAAAGGTAAAAGAAGCTAGGAAGGAAGGAGAATGAGCAATAATGAGAAATAGAAAAACTGTTATTCGAGATAGAAACCAAAAAGATAGTAATAAATAGCAATTCAACATCCTCTAGATTCTTTCTTGGAATTGTCGGGGCTTTCCATGGAACAAAGGCCCCAAGCTAAGTTGGATCTCGAATGATGTTGATATTATATTGCTTGTTGAAACTTGGGAGCATGAAGAATCTAAGGTCCCTAACATAGATGGCTTTGCATTATGGTCTACTTGGAACAAGTGATCCTCTCATAGAGACATTGGGGGTATATCTTGTTACATTAAGAAGAACATCTACCCCCATGCTATGATTTATAAAAACAACCCTTACAACCAATATAGTTGGATAGAGATTACTAATATTAATGATAAAAAGGCCTACATAACAATCTGATATTCCCCCCCCATCAATTCTAACTTCTATAAGAAAAATATTCTATATAAAAATAGTCCTTGTAGTGGTTTTGAGAATGATATTTCTAGCCTAAGGAATGAAGGTAATATCCTTTTAATGAGTGACTTTAATGCTCTAACTTCAAGCAACCAAGCTATTCTTCTAAGCAATCATTCCAACCCTAATCCTCTTTGGTTAGATGAAGACCTTACTCTGGCTAGCCGATACAAAAGGAGCTCTGAAGACCTCAGGGAGAATTTGTTTGGGTCGGAGCTAGTCAAGCTCTATAGTGCTCAGGATCTCATAATTTGCAACGGTCTAAGGAAGTGGTCCAATTCTAGCCAAATGACCTACATCCATGGGCTTGGTAGCAATGTGGTAGACTATGTATTTCTGATCTCCCTTTATACAACGAAATAATAAATTTTGACATCCTAAATGACCACAAGCCTGCATTTGATCATAGGCCCTTACTTATAACTCTCAATCTTGTCATGCATAGAGATCCCATAGAAGATAATCCTTATAGACAAAAGAACTTAATCTTTGATAGAAATAAAAACGATCTCTTTCTAAATGAATTAAAAACTAATTTGCTTCCTTTATCTAGCATAGACAACATAGAAGACCTTTATCATAATTTTACTACAACCCTCTCATATTCTATTAACAAGTTCTCAGTTGAAGTTTCAAGTGATAAAAGAAACAACAAAACCAACACATGGTATGACAAAGATTGTAAAAGTGCGAGGAGAGCAATTAAGGAAGCTGTTGATGAATCTCCTAAAATTGGCAAGATAAAAATATACAAAGCCCTTACTAAAAGGAAAAAAAGGCAATATATTCGTAAAAGACAAGAGAATCTCCTACACCTCTCTAAGGTAGCTCATAAGAAATTCTGGAGGCAGATTCTAACTAGGAAAACTAAAGATAATAATAAAATTACTTTACACGACTGAAATTCCTATTTTAAAAAGCTTTATGAATCTCCAAATGTCATGGATAACTTTGAAACCCCGCTCACAACGAAAGAAGTTTTCTCATTACAAGACATTGATTTTGGGGTTAAATACTTGGCAAATGGGAAAGCTAAGGACATTGAAGGTTACCAGGCTGAAATCTTAAAAATTGGAGGTCTTGTCCTCCCTCCCCCACATCCACAACCTTTTCAATCAAGCGGTCAAGGAAGGGTTCCCTAAACCTTGGACTCAGAGCGTCATTACCCCTATTATTAAAAGTGTGGATACAAGTAACCGCTTTAATTATCAGACAATTATGATTAGGCCTCTCTTAGCCAAGTTATACGGTATTATTTTGGAAAAGAAGTTGAGCATATGGATTGAAAGTGAAGGTAAGCGGGCTAAAGGCCAAGTGGGTTTTAGAAGGCAACACTCAACAACGAACCACCTCTTTACGCTTAGGATCATTGTGGAGGAATGCCGCAATGATAAATTCAACCTCTTTTGTTGCTTTGTGGACTTTAGAAAGGCTTTCGATACGGTTTCTAGAAACAACGTATGGAATAGATTAGAAGAGATAAAGGTTCCTTTCGAGTTGAGAGCTATCACTATAAGGTAATTGCTAAGTTAAAGAGCAATGAGGGGTTGTCAAAAGATATTAAGTGTAATATCGAAGTTAAACAGGTTGCCCCCTCTCCCCTACCTTATTTGGCATTTACATCGACAAGCTAGAAGGTTGTTTAGAGGAAGCAGGCTGTGTTGGAACGATCTTAGCTGGGATAGTCATCATCCTTCTTCTCTATGCTAACGATATTGTTCTTCTCGCAAGGTGCCCATATGATCTTGATAAGCAACTTAGACTTCTTAAGGATTTATGCTCTACCATGGGTATGACTGTTAACACTAACAAAACAAAAAGTTATGATTATCAAATCCAAGAAGGACACTTACACTAATTTTATGTATGAAAATAGTAACTTGGAGGAAGTGTCTTCTTACAAGTACCTAGGAATTGATATTCATTACAAGTTCAACTGGAACTATAGCATTGAGAAAAGGATTAATGGGGGGTGGAAAGCTTATTTTGGTCTTGAAAATAATTGTAAAATGACAAGCCTCATAATGTGGGTTAGAAAGGAGTTGCTCTTTGAAATTTAGTCACTCCTATTACCTTATATGGATGTGAGGTTTGGGGTTGCAACATCTCTAGAGAATCTTGGAGAAATATTGAGCAAATCCATAAGCGTTTTATAACATATAACCTCAAAATTAAAAACAAAACACCTATCCTATTCTCCTTATAGAAGTGGGTCTTTCCCCTATCGAGAGCCTAACAATGACTAGGCTTCTATTGTACAAGCACAAACTCAATAACATAGGAGACCATAAACTTCCTAAGCTAGATTTAAATTCCAGCCAAAACCACCTAAGGCTCAAACGAGGTTGGTATAAAGACACTAGGGCCTAGTTAAACCATTGGGACATCGACAAGAATGTTGCATTGCAAAACATTAAAAATATTGTTACTTCTAAGTTCAAAAAAAAAAATGTGGTGTGAGAAAGATTTAGCGGCTAAAATAAAATTAAGATATTATAAGGTGGTCATCAACCCCACCCTAGAAGATCAAAAATATCTCTCGGTTTTAACTAGCCCAAAGAAGAAAATTAATATAGCCAAGATTAGAACGAACTCTCATGAGCTCCATAGTGAAACGAGTCATTGGGCGGTTCCTAGAACACCATGGATGGAAAGGGAACATCGAGGATGAAAATCACTTCCTCTTAGAGTGCCCTGCGTACAACCACATTAGATCTCAGTTTCATAATCTTTGTTGCAATACTGACTTTCCTAGCCTTTTATGATGTCAAAATTATAGTGAGCTCGAGAGGCTTTTCTCCAAGCTTTTTGAGCATATGAATAAAATCTTAAATCAAACTAAATAATCCGTTTAGGTATGATAGACCAAAGTTTGGTCTCACAGGACGTTAACCATCATCATCATCAATTAATGATAGAGTACACAAAAGTCAATTCTTGCCATCGTTACACAATAAAAGGGGAGACATTTCAATGACTCATATTTGAGATAAATAGAAATAAGTTTATTTAAAAATAATAAATTTAATTTCATAATGTTAAACTTTGGATAGCTTTTACATTTTTTTTAGTCAAAGAAAATTAAGAGAAGTCAATGAAAAAGTGAATAATGATATTATTTCTTGTCATGTGAAAAAAATACATTTTTTTCCATGTAGTAAGTAAAAAGTAAATTATATTTTTTTACTCATTACATTTTTTCCTCATAATAAAAACTATTTATTTATTTTACATTGCATCTTTATATAAAGTTATATAAGATTAACGTGTAAATTGAAGTATTGTAATTATTGCGGATATTAGTTTATTTTTTTTTACTACTTTTAATTTGTTAATTTCAATTATTATTTTACTATTTTTAGATGTAACGTTGTGTGACAACATCTCTTCCATATTGAGTTGTAGAGCCTGCACAATTAATTTAGATTTAATACAACTTAAAAAATTCTATTTTTATAAAAATTATTTTATTACTAAAGTTATGAGATTTTCAAGCAATTTTAATTTAATCTTTATAGTAGCTCTTACCAATTTAAATTAGAAATTTCCCTCTCTAAAGATGAGGATAAAAAAATGTAAAATAAGATTTGTGCTCAAGTTACTTGTAGTTGGAGGTTTGCTCTATTGGAAGTTCTCCCTTAAAGAGGCAAGTAAACTTTTTTCTATTAATAAAGATATAATATTTTGATGTTGTTTTGGTTATTTATTTTCTATTGTACTAGTTTAAATTTAACTCATTTTAATAATAAATATAAGTTAAATAATACTAAATTAAATTATCATGAGATATTCACTATTCATGTTTTTCACATTTTTCCTAGCTAATATTACATCATGTTCGCAATGATAAAGACATGTCTACTTTAATTAATTTAGTTACAAATACATACAAAAATAGATATTTACATAATCTAAACAGGAAACAAAAATGCATCACTAAGTCTATTTGAAACCCAAACAAATGCCTCTTAATCATCATCACAAATGACTTGGTATGTATTGCACCAGTGTTATCATATTTACTCAACACACAACATAAATAATATTTAAAAATATAGCTATATATTGGTGCGTTCGATAACGTGAATGTTTCGTCCTAGTGCAAAAATGTTATACTTGTGCACTGGTGCATACACACACCACTACGAAAATTTAAATTTGTGAACCAACAGTGGTGTGCCATAGGTTATTTGCACACCGATTATGGTGTGGTTGTGTTTTAAAGAGCATTGAAGCGGATGCATGACTGTGTTTTTGGCACATCGATATTTTATTTATTTATTTTTTAAATTGAAAGTTATGTTTCCATATTAATAAATAAACTTTTCATTTAATAAGAAAAATGCATTTTATGTATGAAGCTAATGTATTTTATATGTCAATTATGTAGCAGAGATGTCAATAGAGGGAGTAACAACAATTGGAAATACTTAGCGAAATAATGAAAACAAAACATACAACAACAGTATAAATGATGAAATAACACAAGTACATATAACACTATTGTTCTCAAAAATATGTTTTGTTTTAGGGTGGTGTCTTAATAATGTAGTGTTTTGGGAAAATGTAAAGCTCCCTAGCTTCATGCTATATCTTTATAGAGTTGATAGATATCAACCCATTATCGGTACCTTCCTTTACATTATTTTGATCAAAGGTTTCGCACCACTTGCACTTAAAAATACCACATTTGAATGAAGAGAATTCCACTTGAATGATCTCTTGTATCTTTCCAACGCAACCTAATGTCCCTTGAATTAGGTTTTGATCGCGGTGACTAGCATGACTAGATTGGTCGAACTCGACTTCCACTCCACAGTCCTGTGTCATGCATCCATCATCAACATCCTTTGTGCGAAAATGATGTCCATATGCCCACATAGATGGGAACAAATACACCTATAAAAAAAGTGAAAAAGTGGCAGTGTCATGTGTCTAATAACCCAAACATCTATATGTGTGTTTGTGTGTGTTACAATTCAAAGGTACAATATGAAGTTAAAACTAATACATAAAGAGATTATAATTAGCAATTGCCTCTAAAGGTGCAAAGGAACATCAAAAGAATAGAAGATTTGGGAAGATCATCTTACCACAAACATAACTCACTATTGAATGCATACCCATAAAATCTGCAATTTACTCTCCAATGAAACAGATAATTAAAATATAAATTATTACTTCTTAAAAATCATATATTGTTGTTATTAATTTGTTTTGGGCTCTAGTAAGATTAGTTACAATTAAACATTATCATACTAATTCTCAACCACATAAATTATCAAAGATTTTAAGGAAGAGTATATAATAATAAAAATTAAAAATAATATGAATTTCAAAATAAAAACAAATGAATAATAGGAAAAAATACCTAAATAAATGAAAGATAATAAATATATATTTATGTATGAATACATACTTAAATTTAAGTATATTAATGAATGGAGAATTAGAAATTGATAAAACTAAGGAAAAATCCAAAATATCCAAATATATTAATAACTAATAACAAAGGTTAAAAATATTAAATTGAATTTCAAATAAAATAAAATGAATAATAAGAATATGTGAATTAAAAATTGAGAAAAAACAACAAAATAACCAAATATATTAAAAAAATAAATGTTTATGTATCACTAGAAAAGAAAATATAATCAAAGAGAAAGTGAATTATCATAATATATGAAATATCATATTTCAAGTGGCAACCAAACAATATCTTGATTAATCCCAAAACTTTCTTTTACATTATAGATCTCAAAAATCTTAGATCTAACAATGTCTTCTTATTGATAAAGTAAAGCAATTTGGGAGCAAAATTTATCTTCTTATTAATAATGTAAGGCAACTTGAAAGCAGAATTTTGGGAGAACATCACAATCATCTATAGCAATTAGAATAGGTGATTAATATGGCAGTTGTCTATAATGCGGCTTTTTGAAAGCATTTTTGGTGGGTTTTTCTGGTCAAAATCCGGCAGCAATTTATTGGAATCGCAAGTTTGATAGCTAGTTTCTGTACAATCAAACAGTGCCATGGGTTTTCCAGGGCGCTGAATCCAAATATGCAGTTAAAAAACCATTTTAACTGCAACAAATCAAGATTTAACTTCAATTTCTTCCGCCGGATTCCATCACCGGAATCTCCAAAAAATCGCATTATAGACAACTCCATTAAGATGAGCCACCTTTCCATTCCCTTGTGCAATCAAAATGAAGGAATTCATGAACTGATGGTCCATCATCATATGCTGTTAATCCAACTGTCATTGTCCTAGGCACTGAATATGTTCCTTAAAATAATAATAACCTCGCTAGCACGCTGCATTTGGCACGTGTGTGTTAATTCCATGCACTAATGGGGAATTTAATTTAATTGACGAGTGTAATATTAACTATTCTTTTAACAAAAATCCTCAAACAATTTTCCATCAGATCGTATTTTAATTTTCAATCAAAACGTTGCTTTTTGTGTTTTAAATCCCAGCTTAGTCTAACGCAAATCTCAACCCAACCAATCATATTGTTGTCCCATCGATGTTCATGTCATTGTAACATCAAAACTTCAATGCTCCTGCGTGGGGAACTTGGATCAACGGAATGAACAAAAATTCGTAATAAAAAACATTTATTCGTGCTTCTGAATCCCAATCTTCCAGCTGCAAAGATGGTTTACAGCACCTAAATAAGAGTGTTTTCAAAAAGCCAGTGGCAGACTTTGATCTAGCTTCGCTTATGTCCCAATGCCCTAAATTTCTCAATATTTCAAATGAATTTCCAAATGGTGGGAAACCAAACGATATAAGTGTTAAAACTGTCAAAACTAGTCGGCCCATAATGTGAAGATATGAGCGTCGTGTTCTGCTGCATGAGATTCATTCTCTCTTTCACACCAGCTCGCCACCTGCAACTCAATCCCTCCCTTTCCAACACTTGCATACAACACGTACTCCCAGTTCATAATCATTCCTACATGAGCAATTTTTGTGAAAGCAAAATCCAATTCCAAGCGGTACTTACAAATCAATTATATAATCCTGAGATCCAATTAAATCAAGTTAGCCTGTGCAGTGCTAAAACTATCAGTCTATACGATGAACAATTTACAGGATTCTAAGCTTTTTATGGATTTTGAGCATTTGAGATGGCTGATCAATATTATGGAGTGATGCAGAAAATTCAAGATCACACACCCAATTCAACTCAGATCTTGGGTTTCATTACCCTGTTCATTTCTGATGCAACTTTGTTTCTCAAATTAACTCGAAAGGTTGTAGGGTTGGTGGTTCTCACTCTTGTTCTCGTTTTTTTCAGTCCCATATTGATACCAGTAGCAAATGTGTTGTTTGTATCATCTGCAGGGTTATTGTTTGCTGGAGGCTTTGAATTGGCAGCCTTATCTTCCATATCATGGCTTTTCAACTACAATAAGGGTAGGCATCCCCCTGGTGCAGACCAGATAGTACTATGGCCTCATGCTATAGATGCATTGAACCATATTAAGGACTATATCCCGTGAGTACGGTGGGTATTTGTAGAGCAAAATTTTAGAATGAAGGGCTCAGAAAACATGACCAAGAGATTGAAAGACTTGAGCCTACCCCGCCAATGAGATATAGAACAACTGCACTTGTTATTGTCAGTTGGGAAGACTGGATGCGGACATCAAGCAAAAGGCCAGGCAAGTGACACCTGATGGAACGATCCCCCACGGGCGATTTGTTGTAGATCGAAAAACAACTCCGAAATTGTTCGTTATGAGGCAAGGAGGGTAATTTATTACAATCCCATTACGAGGGTCTTGATTCATGTCCTATCTCTAGTCTCAGTTTCGTTGCGATGGATAGAGGAAACTCTTATTGTTGGTCTCCACACGTGTTCGAGGCGAAATACTTCGACGGTGAATAAAACATCCACGGTGAAGAAACGACGACGCCCTTCTCGGCGAATTCCATCACATATCACATGGTCTGCAGTGCCACAGCCTCGTATGCATTGCAACGTGTCAACTTTTCTCGGAAAATTCCATCACATGGTATGTAGTGCCACTACCTCACTACATTGCCACGTGTTAGCTTTTAATTTGGAACGAGGATTGGCTGGGTTGGGGTAAATAGTGTTTGCCCAACCCAACTCTGCAAAGAGAATACCTTACGTGTAATTACCGAGTTGTTGCTCCCAATCTTTATGTTTAGCGCATCTTCTTCAGCATGCGGATCGGTAATGACCAGATGCACCGTATTTTTTTCTGACTTGATTAGAAATCGAACTATTAAGGCATGTCATTGACATATTTTCTTTTAAATGACTAGGATAAGACATGTTTCTACCATTCAATCATTTGAATTCTTTCTTGTCAGTGTTCCATTTCCTCCTCTTCTCTTCGTACAATGTGATCCACGGTTGTGTCGCTTCCATATTGTAAAGAATAATTTTGTTGATGACTTCAATTTCTCAATTCGCTGGTGAAAGTCAAACCTATATATATATATATATATATATACTATATATATAATTATATATATTATACCTGACTCTTTATCATGCATCTCTTTCCACTCGTTTCGAGAAGCTTCCCTTCTCTTTTGTCTTCTTCCCTTTCGTCGTCACAAATTTTTGCACTTGGTGTGTTGTTGATAGATCCCTCGGGTTTTTCTCTTTGTTGAACAAAACCTTTCAATTTCTTCATGTACCTCTCTAAGAAGAACATCCAACGACAAAAAAGGACCCCAACTAATTCAACCTCGTCTACTAGGTAAATTAGAAGATGAACCTGCAAGTCCATGAAACTCGTTGATAGTTCCTTCTCAAACATAGAAACATTCTCAGCGATCTCTCGATACCGTCGTGGAATGCTAGCGACATGAATCTCCTTTGATGTTATCCAACGTACAAATGCAAATAATTTAGATACGACACGTAGTTCTTGAGGGGAATCATGGTTCAAACACCCACGCATAAGCAGAGGATAATGACATTGCAAATAAATAGTACATTATACATAATTTAATTATAAAATATCCCATTACACAAAAAAATAAAATAATAATAAAATCATGTTTTTGACATACGTACTCTTCAAAGGTTCAAATAGTCATGAAATTTCAGCTTCAACAAATGGTAATCCATAGTGAAGCAGCACCACATTGAAGAGTCATATAAAGAAGGCACCCTCACATTCATTATAACTTCCTTTGCCAAAGAAAGATAATCTTTTTTTTTAAATCCATGGGATATCACCTTCTTTGAAAGACCAAGAGGGGCCAACCTCTCCTCTAGTTTCTTGTCTGGGCCAATGCTTCTTTTTAGTTTTTGAAGAAATAAGATCTCTCCTAACAACCAATGTGTCACATTCTTTTGGTAATATGTGCTTCTATAAAGAAGATGAAACATTTTTAATTATATGCATGTGATCTAGTAAGCGGGAAATCTTAAGATGCTCTCAATATGGGAGATCATAAAAGACAAATTTCCTTTTCATTCCAATGGGAAATTTCTCAACATATGTGTTGAAAAAATTTGGATCATCGAACATAGGCTCCCCATTTTAATCGAACATTTCTGCAAACTCCTTCTCCTTCTCTATCTCATAAGTTCTAAGCCATCCAATTGGTGTCATTATTGTAGTCCTTTGGGTTATCTCTGGTTTACTATTGAAATTGGATGTTGCTCTTCTGTAAGGGTGTTCTTCTAGGAGGAAAACCCTAGAGGAGTCATACACTGGCTTTTGTAGGTGGTCGTACCACCTAGCCTTCAGAGAATGTCCACAACATATACATCCATGATACTATTTTGTTACAAAACCTACTAAATTATTGTATACAGGCCGACACGCTTTCGACCATGAAGATATTAACAACTGCAATGAATTAAATTAATATGTGAAACATTTGTTACTAAACAAATCAATAAGAATGTAGTTTACCAGAGCAAACTCCTAAGCCCAGATAATAATGTATGGTGTAAGCACATATGACATATAACGTAAAACTCTTTGTCGAGATGGGTCTTGATACATTGTACACATGTATCCCTTCTTATAATTCCTTAAATTCATCTACTAATGGTTGCAAGTAGACATCCATATTCTTCACTTGTCTTATACCATGGATTATGAGAGCCAACATAAAATGGCCATTCTTCACAAACAACCATGTGGGGATATTGTTATTGATCACTACTACAGGCCAAATTGAATAGTTGGTGTTTTGCAGGGAATATGGTTTAATGCCATCCATGGATATGCTAAGTTGTAGACTTCGTACTTCTTCCTTGAAATTTTCAGGTCATGTATCCTCTATATGCTTCATGGATATTGAATCTGTTGGAATTCACATAACTCTTGAATCACTTATGTGTGAGGCATGCCATCCCTGCAATATAGCTAATTCTTTGCAACGAAAGAGTCTTCGAATCCTTGGGATTATAGGCATATCTCGATATATTATGAGGAGGACCATGTAATTTACCCTCTTTTTTTTTTTTTTTTTTTTTTTTAAATTAAAGTACATGTCATGCCCACATTTCGGACATGCATGATATGATATGTAATCAACACCCAACATTTTCAACAATTGCTTTGCCTCTTTGCAGCTACCTGGCAAGGGATTATCACTAAGAAGAACCTTATCTTTGAATATCTTGCAGTTAGTGGGGAATATAATTGTACAATGTCAATATTTAACATTTGTAAAATTGACAAATTTTAAGTTTGTTCGTGTGACAAAATCTAAGGAACTTGATCGATCTTGCAAGTTAATTATCTCAATACTATCGAGAAACATGCATTTGACATGCTAAACTTTGTTTCACATTGTACAACAACATCATTATCCCCAGTTGAGTAAACTTTGACTTGTCAAAGTCCAAAGAGAGGGGTGGTGGAAGCAAATTTCAGGATTAATAAGGTATCAATGGTATAAACATCATCCTCTAGCTCATTGTTCTGGAATGCATCTAACAACATTTCCTCCATGGAAGTCGTACCCCATAAGTAATCATCCATACCAACCTCCATTTGATTGCCTCCATTTCCAACTTGTGATGAAGAATTACTATTGTTGTAGTAATTCCTAATTGGTGAATCTGGACGTAGTGCGAATTGAATAGGTGGTTGATTCAACCATTCTTTGTATGTTTCCTCTTTGAGTCTCTCTCTTAATGCAACCTTATTTCGATTTGACGTTGTAGTGAGGTGTAACGGAGATGGTAGGTGGGTCGTTCATCATCACTATAATCCTAATTTCAAAAAATATTGAAGATCATTAGTACAATATCAATGATATTAGTAAGCACAACAATGCAATTGTTTTGTTGAAATTTCAGTATACCAAACAATTATTACAATTTTTTATGCAGGGTTGTGGCTAGAAGATTCCATTTTATAATTGGCAGAGTGAAGAGGCTTTCCATTTTCATCTACCAATTGCTTGTGATATTTTGTTCTTAATAAGAGCTTCCAACGATTTTGAAAATAATACAAAATAATATTTTATGCATTTGAACTTGATTCTGAATCTGGACCCTGCAAATAATTCACATACATTTTTATTCAAATGGACACGGATTAGAAAACAAATTCAATTAGATAATCAAAATATAAATAAAATATGAACTTACTCTAGATGGAAAATGAGAACTCCGCAAAGGACTTTGATCAACAATATGGAATGGGCTAGAATTTGAAGAATTGGCCATTTGATATTATTGAGATTTTGTCCTTGTGTTTGAGGAAAAACATAAATAAAATTTTGTGTGAATATCTAAATTAATCTTGAGAATCATATAACCACAATTTGATTTTCAATAAAGTTTTGAAACCATTTTTCAAGAAAAAGACGACTTTAAGCTGAAAATTATACTATGAACCACTGTAATTCATGTGGCTGTGTCCTCAAGGATAATTTGAGATTAATATGTCATTTTACATGAAAAAAAATTTCAGATAGCTTTTAAACCCCATTAATGCATTAATCATAAATAAACCACACCATCCCGTTAAAATAATAAGAGCACTGAGGCCTTTAAATAATACCTGCACTGATTTATGGCATTCCGAAAAGATAAAAATAAGTTATCACATCGATGCCTCTTCACATAAAAATGCACCGGTGCATTTAAATAAAAAACAACACCGGTACACAATTGTTTCCCGAATTTAGAAAATAAAAACGAATTCAACCGTCTCGGTGCTCTTTAAATATAAACAACACCATTGAGTTAAAAAAAATAATCTCACTGTTTCGAGATTTCAAAAAAAAAAATGAATCATGTCGGTGTGTTGCAAAACATGGTACCTCAGACATGTTGGTGCACATTTTATATAAACACACTAGTGCGCTTGATTGTTGAACTCAACGATGTGGGGAGAAAAAAAAAACCGCGATTTTTATTTTATTTTATTTTTATTTATTTTTAATTAAAAAACGAACAGAAATTGATTTTTCGAAATTTAATTTCAGTCTTTTAAATAGTCAAAAGTTATTTACCATTTCATTATTTTACCCAAAATTTCAAGGGAGTGATTTGCAAGAGAGATATACCAGGAGCATTGTGCAACAACAACAATACTTTGGAGTAGCAGAACTATTCAAAAGATCAGAAGCTAAAAGGTATGGAGATTCACTAAAAAACCTGCATAGTTTTTATTTTTTTATTTTTTAACCAGAAAGAATAGTATATTTATTATAAATCGCACCCATTCGCGTTCAAAATCAGGATTTTACGTCAAAATTTGAACCCTGCTAATTTCTTCAGAAATTTCATTTGTTTCATGTCTTCAAGCACCGATATTGTTTTTAATTAATTCCCGGGTGCATTGTAACTCATAACGCACCAATGCTTTCATAGAACTAACACCCCCTGGTTCTACAAAATATTGCTTCCATTCTCGGTGCACTATTAAAATTAACAGTACCATAATCTCTATATAACAAACTCACTGGTGCGTATGTAAACAAGACATCACGATGCTATGTCTTTAATAGAAAGCACCAGAACTGTAATTAATTTTTGCATGCCCCAAAGTTGTTCCTTCATCAAAGAAAGACCAAGGCTTTTTTTTTTATATAAGCACCGACACTTTATATGTTTCAAGTGTCAGTGCTCTTTGAGTTGAACGCACCAAGTTTTTTTTTGTTGTAAGCACCGGGGTGGTATACATTTCAGGTTCCATTGCTCTTTCTATTAAATGCCTTTGTGATTTTAATTATGTATGAAGCCAAGAGTGTTTCTATAAGTAGTGCAACAAGGTTGCTTGTTCCATAAAGCGCACTGATTAAAAAAAAAAAAAACAACAACAACATCCTCTAAAACCTTTGGCAACCCATATTTTTCAGTTGTGATGAAGTTTCGTTATAAGCTCCGCTAAAATATCCATTCCCACAAACAAAAGTTTTAGCAGATGTTTTTTTGATAATTTTTGCCAATTTTATAACACTAAAAACGTCCGTTATAACCTCTGTTATAAGGTCTTTTCCTTGTAGTGGTCCCTTTTTCTTCATTTGAGATCGAGTTACTCTATCAGGCGAATGGTTTATCATTTAAAAGAATTAATGTGTGTTCTGATAAGGTTGGCTATAACATGTGTTTCGAAATAATTATATGAATGTCAATAAAAATTTATCATGAATGTTTTACTTGTATTGAAATATACAATCAAGAAATATATGTAGGGTTTTGAGGTAATATCTTTTTTAATAATCAAAGGGAAAAATAATATATGAACCCGAAATTGTATGTAACACCTTCCTCCCATACTTACCCAAGCTAACTATTGTACCGGGGTAAATATGTGATGAAGAGTTACTACAATATGATTCAAATTCCCAAGTACAATGTAACCAACAACTCTAGGTGCCTAAACCATGAGTTAAATTGCTTTTTAACTAAAATAAACCCCTAGTCGCTCCCATGATAAGCCCTCCATGTGAGTGTAACCCTCCAGTCACTCCCACAACAAGGCCTCCATGCGACTACAGACTCTTTCACTCAGTGCTGTGTGAACGATTGCAAAATTTAAGCCACTTTTTAGGCGAGTATCCAAATCACTGCCTAGAACTTCATAAAACTTTCCAGAACAATGAATGACACCAGGACACATCCTTCCACACAAAACTTAGAAAATAAGTTGACCTAACCATGCATATCCATAACAAACATTTCAACAAACACATCATGAACATGTAATCTAAAGGTCATAATTACATATATGATCATAGGGGTATCATACTTATATGAGAATCGTCAATAAGGTCTAATGCCCTCTCACAATATTTGCATTATCATCTATTAAATCATTCATTCATTAACATTTCATCTACTACCCAAAACATGATGAGAGCCATAACTCAAATTTGTCATTAACCATGCTTGTAACCAACATATAACCAGATGAACAATATTAATAGAACAAACATTATAGCTACATAATAACAAGTACATTTACACATAGAAGATGAGAGGAAAATAATTCTTATTAACATATGCAAATTGAACCAAGTCAGGGACTTGCATGTACCACCCAACCATAGATTGTGCTGAACCAAATCTATGTTTCATCCAATCACCCCTGCGCCATATTCCAAGCATGAATGTGGGATCTCATGGAATAAACCAAGTAAACAAAACTAGGGCTTCAAGAGGCCAAATCCACCTATACCCTCAACCAATGATTCCACCTCATAGTCATACATCACTAATCATCACCAGATCGGTCTCTATCCAAGTTGTCCAGCGCTCGAGAGCGTTTGTTCCAACCCAAATTCCAAGACTAGTAACTCAACCCACAACTGTCGCTGGGCTCTAGAGAATTTGTCCAACAAGGGTTTCCAGAACTAGTAACTCAACCCACCAAGGGCTCTAGAGCATTTGTCCAACCAAGGCTTAGGACTAGTAACTAATCCCAAGTTGTCACAAGGCTTCCAGAGCATTTGTCCAACCAAGGCTCCAAGAACTAATAACTCAATCCATAAACATAAGGAACATGGGCACCAACCATAAACAAAAGGTAAAACCCACAACACCATGGCTATCCAGGAGTGGTAAGGCTAGTCAAAACCACTGTTAATCTAGGCAATCCTCCATGCCAATGGCATATCATAACAAAATAACCACATGTATATTCCATGCTTGTCAAAACTAGCAAGGAAATCATACATGCAACTCGGTACTTGCAAGCAAAAATCGTTGTAGTTGCTAATTTTGATGTTCCCTTGCACTTTATTGCTCTTCCTTTTACTTCTTGATCCATATCCAAAGTATGCCACAATGCTCCAAGAGTGCTCCAAGAAAACTGTAAGTGTGCAATAGCGAGAGAGAGAGAGAGGGTATAGAAGAGAGCTCCAAGCTAAAACTGACAAAAAGCTATGAACTGATCCTCACAAGACTTCTTATACTTTAGGCCTCTATTTTCTTCATTTTCCATTATTTTCCTCATTTTCCTCCTCACATGCAGCTTGTGACCTATGACCTTCATTTCCCCCTATTTTCCATTATTTCATAAATAAAATGTCAATAAATGCCTCATGCCTTTTCAAAGCCTTTGCTAATTTCCATAGCCATTAATTAATCACAATTGATCCTTGTCGCTATGTTTTTTCCCAAAATTCAACTTGGAATACATGTCCCATGACTTTGGTCTTAGTTTTCCTTTATTAAATTTATTACATGGATTTTTAACAGGGTTGTTACAAACCCCTCCACCTTAGAGGAACACCATCCTTAGTGTTCAATGACACTTACAACCAACAAGGCCGTTGAAACACAGACATACTACCCGTGGATATTTATAACTTAGCTCGTTGTAGTATTTACAATGAAAAGCCGATTGAAAAGAAAACCAACATGAAAAACATAGCAACATGACAACCATACCGCTTATTGGATCTTTACAACACAACTTGATGCGTTATTTACAATGACAACCATATATACATATGTACATATACCAAAGCTCATTTGCCTCCACCAAAAAACAATTAAAGATACATGGCCCGCAACTAATCAACCATCTCCCATGCAGATTCATTGGGCCCAAAGTGCTTCCATTGCACTTTAACCTACTTTATCGCTCGGTTCCAAAGCATGAGCGTCTTTCTCTGCAAAATGCACTCAGATTCAGGATGGAATTCTCCTTCTAGTTCCACCTGCAATAAAAACCATTCAATCACATGATCAACATCTTTAACATACTTCTTAAGTAATGACACATGGAAAATGTTGTGGAATTTCACTATCATAGGTAGTGAAATTCTATAGGCCATTGGTCCAATCCTCTCAAGGATATCGGAAGGCTCGCAATATTGAGGTGCTAGCTTCGTACATGACCCAAGCTTCAAGGGGCTCTTCTTGGGATTGATGCACAAATACACATGTTCTCCAAGCTAAAACTCCTTAAGCACCCTGTGCTGATCTGCATAACTTTTATGCATGTCTTGTGTTGCCTTTATATTCTTCTTGATAACATGCATTGTAGAGATTCCTTGTAGATTCAAACTAGTAATTGTAATATGCTAAAACAATAGAGTTGAGTCTACTCTACTCATCAACAAAAACAATTAAACGATTGTAAAATCACGAAGCATACAAGAGAAATAATTCAATCAACACATTACATAATGATTTCCTCAGGAAAGCCACAACTAAAAACCCATGCTATATGTATATTACATTAGTGAGAAAATATGAGAAGATTACAATGCTTTGCTCAAGACCAAACAACCTTTACATTATCTCTATCTGTCTCACAACTTCCTAGACAAACCCAAGCCAATACTTAATCAATTTTCTGCTTGCACAATTCCCTATTTCCTTGTGTTGTTTCCTTGGGAATTATCCCCTATTAACTAGGGAAATTTCTCAAAGGAATTGTGCAATGCATCATAAGCCTTCCTCTGACTACATGCACCACCAGTACAATTCAGATGATTATACAACTGATAGTACATTGTCCCTAAAATCTAATCTCAATTGTGTAACTCTCAGATCTGACATGCATGAGTTATTTATGAGTGAATCATCAATCTACTGTTTGATCAGCACATACAACACCACACTACTAGACCTCCCACTAGTTCCTTGAACAGTTGGAAGTAGGTTAACTGACTTTAACTTAGTTAAACTAAATTAGTTAATTACAACTCAAAATAAACTCAACCGGGGCTCCTACGATGCAGGAGACACTCTATATGGCTCAAGTTAGACCCTCAACTTGAATTAAATGAGCCAACTAAGTCAAATTAACTTAGTTAGGTAATACAGGTTGTCATGTGATGTAGAATTACAATTTTATTCCTAATTTAATTCAAGGAAAAAATTAAATTAGGATTTTCTTGTTGCATTTTCAACACCCCCTCTCAATAAGAAAGGGATTATCTGCTACCCCTATCCTACCTCTATGAAACTTGAATTTGCATCTTGACAATTCCTTTTTCAAAATATCTGCATCATGTTCCTTTATAGGAATGTACTCCAACAACATGATTCTCCTCTGCACACAATCTCATAGATGGTGATACTAGATGTCGATACGCTTGGACCAATCATGAAAAATTGGATTCTCAAAGAGTTTGATACACCTATGATTGTCACAGTAAATCATTGTGTGATCCATTTGCTGGCCAAATAACCGAACATGGATATTCCTCATCCAGATAGCCTCACAAGTTGCTTGGCTAGCAACCATGTACTCTGCTTATGCCGAACTGAGTGCAACTGATCTCTGCTTCAAGTTGTACCAATAAACTGTTGTTGACCCAATACTGAAGATTCCCCCTGATGTGCTCTTTATGTCAAATAGTCCCTACCCAATCTCAATATGTGAAGCCTTGAAGCCTCACTCTCTCTATTTGTCTGTACCAAAGACCAAACTAAGTGGTGCCTTTGAGGTATCTCAACGCATGTTTAGTTGCCTTCGAATAGAGTTTGGTTTGCTTAACCATTGCTTGATTAAGTCGGTTAAGTGCAAAACATATGTTTGTTCGTGTGTTCATGAAATACATAAGTGAACCCACAAGCTACCTATAAATAATAGCCTCCACTACTTCACCAAAAGTAGCATCTTCCTTCCTCCAATTCCTTGCTAGAGGAGTCTCCATGGGTTTATTTCTCTCCATGTGGAACTTCTTCAGTACCTCATTGGCATACATTCTGTGAGAGACAAACAATTCCTCATCTCCTTGCCATACTTCCATATCAAGGAAATAATGCATGAACCCCATGTCCTTCATCTCTAATACTCTTGCAATATCCTCTTTACAATATTTTACCAGCTTCTCATCACCTATTAGAATTAAGTCATCAACATATAATACTATAATAAAAAAATTACCTTCAACCACAATATGGTAAAGGTTTGCATTTGCTTCACTTTTGGTAAAGCCCAACCTAGTGAAATAACTATCAATCCTGGTGTACCAAGCATGGGGTGCTTGTTTCAATCCACACAATGCTCACTTGAGTCTGTACACATGTGAATATTTGTTGAAGGTCTCAAATCCTTTCGAATGCTCCATGTACACCTCTTCCTCAATCACACTGTCGAGGAATGTTGTCTTCACATCCATTTGATGTATCTTCCATCCCATATGTGCTGAGAGTGCTATAATAGATATGATTAAAGAGTATCTTGTTACTGGAGCACAGGTCTCCTCATAATCAATTCCCTCCACCTAAGAGAACCCTATGGCCACAAATATGGCCTTGCGTTTCTCCACACTCCCATCTGTTGCTTGCTTTACCTTGTAAAGCCATCTAGAACTCACCACTGACTTGTCTGTTGGTCTTGGGACCACTTCTCAAACATTGTTTCTGATAATGGAGTCATACTCCTCTACCATGGCATCAATCCATACTAGTTTCTGCACTTTTTCCTTGAATGAGGATGGCTCAATCTCTACACTCTCGCTCATCAAAGACATGTAGCCGGTATACCAATGCGGTGACCTCCTTTGCCTGTGTTGTGATGTGGGTTCTCCCACATTCTCTCCAGCATTATGCATCAATCTATCAGTGTCTTTGGTGCACTTCCTTCCATCTTTGGAAGTCTCTACATGAGTGGGTGCTTACACTCTCTGCTCCTCTGCATGTGGTTGCTCCACATCATCCAGAGGTTCTTCTTTTGGAGCTAAAAGCTCCTATTCTCCATGCAGTTGAATCTCCCTCTCAAGGGAACATCTCATGGCCTTCTCTTCATCGAACTTCAAATCTCTACAAACCACTGTCATCCAGTAAGATGGCATATACACTCAATACTTATGATGTGTATCAGTGTACCCCAAAAATTTTCCTAACTCAATTGTTGGTTCTAGATTTTTCCTTGCATCCTTGGTAACATGACGGTAAACTGATGAACCAAAGATCCTGAAGTGTGCCACGTCTAGTTTCTTACATGAAAAAGATTCTTCTGGTGTACTCATCTTGAGAATTTGATGAGGGCTTATGTTCTACACATATAAAGTTGTGTTGCATGCTTCAGCCCACAAGTGCAATGGTAGGCCTTGATCATGTAACATTGCCCGTCCAACTCCCACAATACTTATGTTCTTCCTTTCATCCACCCTATTCTGCTATGGATTATGGCGTGTTATTAACTCCTGTTGAATGCCTTCTGATGCACAAAAGTTCTTGAATTCATTCGACACATATTCTCCACCATTATCGCTCCTACGAGGTTTAACTTTCCTGCCAATCTCTTTTTGAACAAGTGCTTTAAACTCACAAAATTTAGCGAACATTTGATCTTTCTTCTGCATGAAGAAACTCCAAAAATTACGAGAGAAATCATCTAAAAATATTATATAATACTTGTGCTTGTCCATGGAGGTTGTCAAGAACGATGCACACACATCTGAGTGAACTATTTCAAGGATCGGTTACGCTCGACTGTCCTTATCATGAAAGGTAGATTTGGTGTACTTCCCCAATATACACCTTTTCATGTATCTCTCTTCTCTAGTCATGTAGAAATTTTAGCATGATCTTCAAAGCTTCACGGTGCATGTGACCCAATATTCTATACCACACCTCATCGATGTTTAGACTCTACACCATCTCTTCTTTTGTGCTCAAAGCAACACAATCTTCTACATCCAATTTGTAAAGGTTCTTCACTTGAACCCTGATCTGCTTCACTTGTCCTGAGGCTATGTGATGAAGGAAAGCCTTTCCTTTGCTAAATATCACATCGTAGCCACGAACCTCCAACATGGAAACTGAAACCAAATTCTTCTTCAAACCCAAAACATACATGACATCATTTAATGTGAGAGGAGAAGCACACTCCCTCTGAAAAGTAACGATACCAATGTCAATCGTGCTATACCTTCTATCATCACCCATTTGGATGTGCATCTAGAGGTCTTTTTCCTCCAAGTCACTATTATTTTTTTTATTTTATTTTTTTAATTTTATTTTATTTTATTATTTTTTTATTTTTTATTTATTTTTTATTTTATTTATTTTTATTTTATTTTATTTTTTATTTTATTTTATTTTTTATTTTTTATTTTTTATTTTTTATTTTTTATTTTTATTTTTATTTTTTATTTTTATTTTTTATTTTTTTATTTTTTATTTTTATTTTTTTATTTTTTTATTTTTTTATTTATTTTTTATTTTTTATTTTTATTTTTATTATTATTTTATTTTATTTTTATTTTATTTTATTTATTTTATTTTATTTATTTTATTTTATTTTTATTTTATTTATTTATTTTATTTATTTATTATTTATTATTTATTTATTATTATTTTTTTTTTTTGGTCATATGGAATGAGGCTCCACTATCCAGATACCACACACTACCTATGAATGATTTCACCATGAAAGTGATTAGGGTGAAATCCAGCTCGAATTGTGAAGCAATAGCTTCACCTACCGCTCCTCCTGAGGGCTTCTTGCTAGCCTTCTTGTGCGGACACTTCGTGGCATAGTCTCCCAACACATGCCAATGAAAACTTTTAATCTCCGACACGTCCTTCTTCTTGTTTCTATGACTGGAATCTGATTTGGAATGGGATGACTTCCCTTTCTTTGCCTTTCCAACTAAGGTAAATTTGTCCTCATCATCATGCTTGGATGAGGATCCATCTCTGGTGTTCCGCTAAATCTCTTCTTGAATCAAGACGGACCACAAACACTCCCACTCTGGTAGCTTCTTCCTTTCATTTACTAATTCTTGGTAGCTGTGCCAGCTCTTGGGAAGGCCTAGAAGTGATAGGCTGTCCAGATTGTCTTCAACTATTGTCAAACCAAGACTTGCAATCTCATCCCGACATTGGGTGAACTTGGTCAAGTACTTTGGTATTGTGTCGCCCTTCTCCATATTGATTTTTCTGAGCTTACCGTTTAGTGCTAACTTCTTGTGGTCACTATTTTTTTGAAACATGTCTGTCAAGGCCTTCCACATTGCATATGGAGTCTCCTTACCATGGAGGTTCGAGACAATATGAACTCGAACTCCTTCTAGGATAATCCTTCTCGTCTTTGCAACACATTTTCTCCACTCTGCCGGATCTTAAGCATCAGATGTTGGAGGCTTAGGAATATATTTTTCTATGAATTCCTTAAGCTCATTGTCTTCCAACACTGCCTCCATCCTGTCCTTCCAAGAAATATAGTTCGAGCTACCCTCAAGGGAATATTCAAGACTCAATCCGTAGAATGACATCATGTTGGCTCTGAAGTATGGTACTGCAAATTTGATTTCACCTGCAAAAGACAAACTTGTATTCTCCTATTCTAGAGTTATTTCTACTCCGATACCATGTAAATATTCCTTGTAGATTCAAACTGCTAAATTGTAATATGCTAAAACAAAATACTTGAATCTACTCTACTCATCAGCGAAAACAATTAAACAATTGTGAAATCATGAAGCATACTAGAGAAATAATTCAATCAATGCATTACACAATGATTTCCTAGGAAATCCACAGCTAAAAACCCTTGCTATTTGTATATTGCATTAGTAAGACAATATGAGTATATTACAATGCTTTGCTCAAGCCCGAACAACCTCTGCACTATCTCTATTTATCTCACATCTTCATAGACAAGCCCAAGTCAATACTTAACCAATTTTCTACTTTCCCACATCCTTATTTCCTTGCATTTTTACCTTGGGAATTATCCCCCTATTAATTAGGGAAATTCCTCAAAGGAATTTCATAATCCATCATAGGCCTTCCTCTAATTGCATGCACCACTTATACAATTCGGATGATTATACAACTGATGGTACATTGTCCCTGAACTCCAATCTCAACTGGGTAACACTCATATTTGACATGCATGAGTTATTTATGAGTGAATCATCAATTAATGGTTGATCACTGTAGATGACACCACACTACATTGCAGACAACACCACACTACTAGACCTCCCACTAGTTCTTCCAACAATTGGAACTAGTTTAACATAATTTAACTCAGTTAAACTGAATTAATCAATTAAAACTCAAAATAAACTCAACTAGGGTTCCTATAATGTAGGAGACACTCTACAAGACTCAAGTTAGACCCTCAACTCAAATTAACTAAGCCAATTAAGTCAAATTAACTTAGTTAACTAATACAATTTATCATGTGATGCGGAATTACAATTTTATTCCTAATTTTATTCAAGGACAAAATTAAATTAGGATTTCCTTGTTGTATTTTCAACATGCATTTCCTATTTCATTTCTGCCAAAATGTTTGGTCCTATCAATACCCTGTTCACTGGATCACTCCAACAGATAGAAGTATTACAAATCCACCCTTAGAGTTCCTTTAACAAACTCATCCTCAATGACTCTTTATAACCATTTTTGTAAGCAAACTCAACCAGTGGAAGATACTATTCCCACTTTTGTTGTTGATGCATAACATACATTCCTCACATGTCCTATAGAATCACGCTGACCTTCTATTTCTACCCATTTGTCTACGGATGGTAAGTTGTACTAAAGGTCAACTCTGTACCCAAAACTGCAAATAATTCCTTCCAAAATCTAGAGGTGAACTTGGCATCCCTGTGCAACACAATATTCTTTGGAACACCATGCAACCTCACTATATCTCTGATGAAGACCTATGCTAAATCATTAGCTGAATAAGTAGAATTCATTGAAATGAAGTGTGCTATCTTAGTTAACCTATCAACCACAACCATAATAGAATCATGTTGTCTAGATGTCCTTAGAACTTGTAATGAAATCCATGGAAATGATCTCCCATTTCCACTTTAGAATTGGAATCAGTTGTAGTAAACCACCTAGATGCTTACATTCTGCCTTTACCTCTAAACAATCCAAACATCTAGCCATAAACATTGCCACTTCCCTCTTCAGATTCGTCCAATAATAGAACTTCTTCACCATTTCTGATGTCTTATGAGATCATGAGTGACCTAAATACGACTTGGCATGACATTCCATCAAGATAAGCTTCTTGAGCTCACTGTTGTTCGTCACATAGATCCTATCCCTAAATCTGACCAAACCATCGGTCATGAGATAATAGTCCACATCCTGTTCACTTGTATCCTGTTGTTGTAAACCATGCCTAAGATGCTGGTACCTATCATCCTGTTGTCCTGTTTGCAAGATCCAATCCTGTGGATCTGTCCTGTATGAACTCATAACTTCAATGTGATTTACATGCACTCTTTTGCTAAGAGCATCTGCAACCTTGTTCTCTTTCCCTTTAATATACCTGATCTCAAAGTCAAACTCACTGATCATGGACAACCATCTAGCTTGCCTAACATTCAGATTCAATTGGTCAAACAAGTATCTCAATCCATTGTGATCACTCATCAATACAAAGCTCTTACCAAGAAGACATTGCCTCCACATCTTCAATGCATGAATGATCATTACCAACTCAAGATCACGTGTCACATAATTCTACTCATGCTCATTCATTTTCCTTGATTCATAACACACTACCTGTCCTTCTTGCATCAAGACTCCACCAAGTTATCTCTTGCAAGCATCTATACACACCACAAACTATTTGTCCATATATGTGATCTTTAGAATTGGAGCATTTGTAGGCAACTATTTCAATTGCTCAAAACTAGTTGCACATTCTTCTGTCTATTCAAATTTCTTACCTTTTCATGGCAAGGATGTATGATAAGCAATCTGTGAGAATATATTGATGAACCTCCTATAATAACTTGCTAACCCCATGAATTATATGACCTTATCCACATTCCTAAGGGCTTCCCATTCCATGATATCTCTTATCTTTTTCGAATCCACTACTATTCCTTCCTTGGAAACATGTCCCAAGTAATGTACCTATGTTTGACAGAAACTGTACTAAGCTTAGCATACAACTGATGCTCTCGTAGCAATCTCAATACAACTGCTAAGTGTTCGACATGCTCTTCGTCATTCTTATAATATATTAATATCTCATCAATGAATACAATCAAAAACTTATCTAGATAAGGATGCAATATGCTATTCATCAAGCACATAAAAGTATTTGGAGCATTAATTAAACCAAAATGAACTACATCAAATTCATAATGCCCATACCTAGTTAGGAAAGCAGTCTTGTAAATATCGTCTTCTTTAATGCATACCTGATGATATCGTGATCTCAAATTAATCTTCAAGAATACTGTTGTTCCCTTCAACTGACCAAACAAGTCATAAATCCTTGACAACAGATACCTGTTCTTGATGGTTTCCTTGTTCAATTGCCTGTAATCAATGCATAACCTAAGAGTACCATCCTTGTTCTTTACAAACAATATTGGTGCGCCCCAAGGTGACACACTTGGCCCAATGTATCTCTTGTCAAGCATTTCCTTCAACCACATACTCAATTCCACAACTCTGGCGTGCTCATCCAGTAAGGTGCCTTTGATGCCGATGCTACTCTTGGTACCAACTCAAAAGAAAATTCCACTTCCCTGTGAGGCGTCGATTATGAAATCTCTACTGGAAATAGATCTTGGAACTAGTACAAAACCAGATACTTCTTCAAGACATCCACATCCTCAACTTCCTTACCTTTGTCACTAGAAATATGCACTGCAAATAATATCTATGACTATGCTTTGCATGCATAGTTGTAACCATTCTGACTAATGTTTCCTTTCTCTCACCTTGCATGATTCTCTATTCTCCATTGTCATCCAAACATTCAATGACCTTCTTATAATAATCCACCTTGGTCCTATGAAGATATAACCAGTCCATTCCCAATAACATGATGTATGATCCCAATGGAAGCACATTCAAATGCGTTGACATAGGCATACCTTTCAACTCAAATCTACGAAATCTTACCCAGTGATGAACTCTTTTCTCAGTACCTATAGCCAACCGCCCTAACCAATATTATGCATGCACTTATTTATTCAAACGACACTTTTCCTCTGGTTCAGGATTAACATAACTATAATTAGATCTAGGGTCAATAAAAATATAAACAACTTGATCACAAAGCTTACCATCCATCTCGATAATCGATGCCTGGTGATCTTCCTGCCTATTATCCAATGCTACATAAATCCGTGGAATACTCTATCTGACATCCCCTACTATATGTGCCTCCCGAGCATTGTAAATCTATGTTTTACCACCTTGATGTTGTGGATAATATCTCTTGTGATGCTCTCCTCTAGAAGTCCAACGTTGCAAGGTCTTCCCACCATCACCCTTATTTTGCTCCTCAGACCAAAATCCCTGTCCTCTATCTGATGCATTGAACTTATTAGGTGGTGTTGTATTCTCTTTGTTACTTGTGTCCTCATGTCTAGTTCACTTCTTATCCCATTTTCCTCTATTATTCTCATTAACTTTCCAATCTTGCTTAGTCTTAGATCTGCGCTTCGATTGCTCATAACAATTCTTTAGCTTTCTGATGGCTTCCTCCAATGGTTTAGGTTCATTAAACTCAATCCTATCCTTGAATGCTACCAACAACCCACTTATGAATCTATGAATCTTTGCTTTCTCCTCCTTAAGATAAGGCACATACCTCAATAAATCCAAGAATCTGCTAGTCTACGCCTCATCAGTTATGGATCCCATCTTCAACTCATAGAATTCTTTTGTCTTGTCATCATAATATCTCTCTGATAGATACTTCTTCCTGAAAAGCCTCTCGAACTCACTCCAAGTGACCTCCTCTTCCCTAATTCCCCTAACATTATTTATATATTCCCACCAAATGTCTGCTTTACCTTTAACACTGAATGTAGCTATTCCGAACTTCTTGTTCTCTGAGTACTCATGCAATTTGAGGAACTTATTTATCCCAAGCAACCATGCTTCTGCATCTTGTGACTTCTTCATTTATCCATCAAATGTAGGTGGCTTTTCTTTCTTGAATTCATCAGGAAAATATCCCCTGTCACTCCTCCTATAAGGATGATAGAGATGACGACCATGGTACTTGTCCGAACCAAAACTAGAATAAAGCCTGCACCCACTGCCTCTCCTATCATGTGTGTCCATGAATCTTCCATCCCTGATGGTATCATCTATATCTAACTTGTGCCCACCATGAGACCCACTACTATAGGCTCCATTAGTCATGTCCTCCTATCCATGATTGATTCTAAGTAATCCATGTCTCTACAAGTCTGACAAGCTCTGAAGGATGACTGCATTCACCTCTTCTTGTTTCTCTTGCACCCTCGCAAATCTCTCTTGAGATTTAATGATTCGGTCATTATCTACTTTACAAATTCTTATTTCTACATTCAAACTTTTCAAAGTGTCTGCTATGTCAGAAGAGTACCCATCACCATGTTATTTATTTGATCTATAGGGAGAGGCTCGTGAACTGTAGTCAACCATTTTTCTAGTCATATTTGATCTTCTACCTATAACGATATCATGTCAGATAAACCAAACATAAACATACTAACATACCTCAGTGCGGTTTAGGGGAGGATATCTCCTCTTCAAGATCAACTTGATTAGCATGATATATATATATTATATAATATATATATAATATATAATCACATTAATAAACTGACATCATCTCAATAATTCTCCCAATTACCATGCATGATGTCACAACTATAACACCAACTAGGTATAATGCATGCATGACAAACATATAGACAACATGTATGCATAAACAATACATATACAATTGACATGTATTCATGACAAATGCATTCCACCCATCTAGTCCAAGGGTTGAACCATGCTTTGATACCACTCTGTAACACCCTCCTCCCATACTTACCCAAACTAATCGACATACCGGGGTAAATATGTAATGAATGGTTACTACAATATGATTCAACTTCCCAAGTATATTTAAGGAAGTGGGATCAACAAAACAAAACCAAATTGATCTTCCTTGGGCGCTACAGGACCCCAAGGGGCTAACCACCACTCCAGGTGCCCAAACCCTGAGTTAACTTGCTTTTTAACTGAACTAAAGCTGCAGTCTCTCCCATGATAAGACCTCCACATGAATGTAACCCTCTAGTTGCTCCCACAATAAGGCCTCCATGCAACTGTAGACTCTTTCACCTAGTTCTATGCCAGCGACTGCGAGATTTAAGCCACTTTTTAGGCTAGTCTCCAGACCACTGCCTGGAACTTCATAAAAATTTCTAGAACAATGAATGACACCAACACAAAGCCTTTCACACAAAACTTAGACAAGAACTTGACCTAACCAGTCCTATCCATGATAGAAATTTCATCAAACACATCATGAAAATGTAATCTATAGGTCGAAATTACATATTTGATCATAGGGTTCTCATACTTATCTGAGAATCATCAATAAGGTCTGACACCCTCTCACAATATCTCCATTATCATCTATTAGGCCATTCATTCATTAACATTTCGTCTACTAACCAAAACATGATGAGAGCCATAACTCAAATCTGTCATTAACCATGATTGTAATCAAAATATAGCTAGATAAATAATAATAATAGAACAAGTGTCATAACCACATAATAAAAAGTAAATTTACACATAGAACACAAGAGGAAAAAGGCTCTTATTAACATATGAAAATCCAACCAAGTTAGGGAATTCCACATAGCAACCGACCATAGATTGGGTTGAACCAAATATCTCTTTCAACCAATCACCCCCTTGCCATATTCCAAGCATGAATGTGGTATCTCATGGAATAAACCAAGAAAACCAAACCATGGCTTCCACAGACCAAATCCATATCAACTCTCAACTAGTGATTCCTCCCCATGATTGGACATCACTAACCATCACCAGATCAGTATCTATCCAAGTTGTCGGGGGCTCCAAAGTGTTTGTTATAACTCGACTTCGAGGACTAGTAACTCAACCCACAGCTGCTGTCGGACTCCAGAGCACTTTTCCAACCAAGGCTTCCAGGAAAAGTAACTCAACCCACCTATGGCTCAATAATGTTTGTCCAACCAAGGCTTCCAGGACTAGTAACTCAACCCTAGTTGTTACAGGGCTTCCATAGTGTTTGTCCAACCAAGGATCCAAGAACTAATAACTCAACCCACAACCAAAAGGAACATGAGCACCAACTATAAACAAAAGGTAAAACCCACATCACCATGTCTATCAAAGAATGGAAAGGCTAGCCAAAACAACTGTCAATCCAGACAATCCTCCATGCCAATGACAGATCATAACCAAATAACCACATGCATATTCCATGCATGTCAAAACTAGCAAGGAAATCATACATGCAACTCGGTACCTGCAAGAAAAACACGTTGTAGTTGTTGATCCCGATGTTCCCTTGCACTTTCATGCTCTTCCTTTTCCTTCTTGCTCCAAATCCAAAGTATGCCACAATGCTCCAAGGGTGCTCCACGAAAACTCTAAGTGTGCAATAGCAAGAGAAAGAGAGTATAGAAGAGAGCTCCAAGCTAAAACTAACAAAAAGCTATGAACTCATCCTCCTAAGCCTTTTTAACATTGAGGCTTCTATTTTCTTCATTTTCCATCATTTTCCTTCGTTTTCCTACTCACATGCAACTTGTGACATTTCACCTTCCTTTTCTCCTATTTTCCATTATTTCATAAATAAAATGCCAATAAATGTCTCATGCCTTTCCAAATCCTTTGCCAATTTCCATAGCCATTAAATAATCACAAGCGATCCCCATCAATATGTATTTTCCCAACATGTAGGTTGGAATATGTGTCCCATGACCTTGGTCTTATTTTTCCTTTATTAACTTTATTACATGGATTTTTAACCCGGGGTTGTTACAGTGTATGTGAATTTATTATGTTGAGTTGTAAAAACATATGGGTAAAAATCCTACAATCTGTAGTTATAGGTTGAAAGTAAAAATGTTTTTTTTTACATGTCATACCCAAACGGTTTACATGATGGATACACAATAATAAAATGTAAGTTTACGAGTTAGTTATGTTATTATTTTGAAAGAAAAACCTAGAATCCATATAGTTTTTAAAAGATTGTCCAAGCATAATGTATGAGTCTTAAATGCACTATAAAGATGCATTATAAAGGTTTTGAATATAAAAAGGAAATGGCTTGGTTAGTCCTATATCATACGTAGTGAATTATTTAGATGTCTAAATGAGTTTTTACATAATATTTATGAATTTTGATATCCTCAGGTCTTGAAGGCCATACTCGATGATGATAGAGGAGGTTTAATATGTTGTATTGACACCCTTTAAAGTGCAACATTGCTTTGAATGAAATATAATGCATTCACTCTTACTATGCTACAGAGTTGACTTTGTATATAACCCTCAGGCCTTGAAAAATAAGTTGGATGATGAAAGAATAGTTTTGATTGTAGACTATATTACTTTCAATCTTACTTTGCCCAATATCATGAAAATCCCAAACTATGTTTCAAAATTGTATTTTATATGCAATATTAACCTACATCTTGAAGATTCTATAGAATTAAGAACATGGATTATGATGACGATACTATGGCTTGCAGTCAATCCTTTCATCATTCATACTACCAATTTTCATACATTATTACATATGAAGACAAACTGATATGACTTGAACATTCTCCATTGGTATATACTACAAAAACCCATATGAAACTAAATCTGAACACTTTATTTGAATAAAAAGTCCTATTACAAAGAAATAATCTATGATGTGGAGAGAGAGTGTTATGTGTTTTTCTTTGATTATAGCCCCCTGTAATTTCCATTTTTTATTTCCTTATGCATGTTACCCCTATCCTATCACTTGTTAAAGAAGGTTTTCAAAACATTGATGAGTAGAAGTTAATCTCTATGCGATGATCGAAAAAGCATTTTTAAAGATAAATTTAAAGAATAGATGATGAAGTTTATTTGTATTTGTGATATGGGTCGAATATCTCATGGGTTTAAAATAGAGTATGATTTTTCCTTTTTCATTTACCTCCCACAAGGTTAGTCTTTCTATGTTGTAACCTTGGCCCTGCTAAGCACATTTAATAAAAAATAACGAAGTATGTTTTACTGCATATTTTATTTTACTTTACAATACTAATTGATTGTATAGAATTGCATAAACGAGTTTCTTTAGCAGGGGAAGCATAGGAATCATAAGAGGAAGGGTTAGAATACCTAATGTGGTGTGGATTGTATACATCTTGATGCTAATTTTGATGAGTTCAACTAGTTGATCCAAACTGGCCACCTATTCCTAGTTGGAAAGTGAGCCCTCCTCCGACCATTTGCAATGAGCTGCTAGCTCATGTGATGCACCATTACCACCTATTTTTGCACTTATGGTCTCTTCAACTACCTATTTTGCTCACTCTCCCCCAATAAATGATACAAAACCTCTTCCCATGAAACCTGAACATAAAGGGAAGAAATCAATTGAAAAACATCAAAGTTCTGAGCCTTCCATGTCCACTTATGCACACTCAAAAATGCAATCATAGAGGACAAGGGAAGAAAACAAGAGTTATTTCGTTTTATCATATAAAATTTTATGTTTCCATGATTTTGTTGGAAACACTGAAAGGGTGTTGAACCAATATTTCTTATTCCAATTAATATTTGAACTTTTTAGAGCATTACACATTACTAACATTAGTTAAACATAAACAATCATTAACAACATTCAACAATGCACAAATTCAAGACAATAGGCACTAGAGATTTTTACGTGGAAATCGTTTCGGGAGAAAAACCACTGAATGCTTCTTAATATTTGTCTTTAATAATTACATAAAAGGAAGCTCAAACTTCCATCATTTTCAGCTAGTATTGAGGGAGGATCCAACCCTTGGTTTATAGGTTACAACCTAATGAATGCTCCAATACCCTGTTTACCAACAGCTACTGGATGGACACTCTAATGCCTAAGTTTACAGGCTCTGACTGGAAGGAATCTCCGACTTTCTAATTTACTAACTACTACTAGAAAGATACTTCGATACCTTTCATAGGCTCCAACATGCCCTAACACCACCTTTCCTCCCTGAAATTTTCTCAGTCTCCAACCTAAAGGAGATTCCGTTGTCTTGCCTCGCACCACCTTGCCACCCTGCACAACAAGCTACGACTTGCCTTGAAGGCTCCGAACTTTAATACATCCAAATGGACCATGTTTCACAATTTTCAAACTGGATCCACCTATGCTCAAATCAAAATAAACAATATCAAGTATTCTACTGACGTTGTCATTTAGGAAATGCTGGTGCAATGTCATCAACAATAATAATAACTTCCTGCGCTTCTGCCCAATGTGATCTCTACAATACAATACTTCTCACTCTGAAACTTATCAACAATTTCAAACAAATGTAAAATTTTCAATATAAGGTCAACAATATCATCTTAACAAATCAAACCCTAGCTCAACAACATACTCTCTCTTTTCCAAACCCTACATAGATAATTTAGCCAAAAACCTTGTCTCAACAAATATATGTCTATGTCAACAATAGCAACCTCATACTCAACTAAAAAAACCTCAATATCTGAATACAAATTTCAGATCCACGTTCATAGATAATGTGATCTTTGCAATAACAATAGTCAATAACCTATCTAATCTTAGTGACATAAATCCCGCTTAAGGTCAAACCGCAGGCATCACAACAGTTTTGTCCAAATTGTCTTCTCACATCAATAGCTAATCCAGGTGGATATTGGTGGCCACCAGCCTATTCCACTTAGACCCCCACCATTCTTTCTTTCAGTTTTTCAGTTTTGTTACTTGTAGCACAATTTACTATTTTTGGCAGTTTTTTGGGTCCTGAACTTTCGGAGCTGTTTTGAGGCCCTAAATGACATTTTTTAGGAAAACTGAGACCCACATTAGGTTTATAGTAATTTTGGTCATTCAAAATTTGTATTCCTCATATATATCTTTCTAACGAGGTATTTTGCGCGTCAAACGAAGATCCTATGCCAGAGTTACGACCCTGGGAAGTTGATGTACCAATTTACCCAAACGGGGCCCATTGTTTGGCGCTTCATCTCCTAGGGTTAGGTTTTTGGATGTTTAGGGTTTTCCATTGTTTCTCGATAATAAATAGTCCTTTGAACCTCATTGTAACACAGTTCAGAGGCATGCATATGCCACATCTCTTAGCATTGTCCCTATATTGCATACTTTGCAACCAATGACACTCCTTTCAAAACAAATCTCTGTAACTATTTCATCAAGGTCCTTTCTCAGTTCTAATCTCAGTGCTTCTTTGGTTTTTAAGTTTGGATAAAAAAACCATAAAAGGGATAATAAACCTTGTATAAAATTAAATATTCTATGATTGAAACCTTTTATAGGGGCATTTTACAAAATGAACTTTTTAGGTATTACACCTTTGATTTATTTTATTATTCGACATAATGGATCTTATAACTCAATGATAGAAATTAAGAAAGACTTTTTACCAATTGTGCTGCAACAAATGTGGGACCCATCTTGTTACTAACCAATATGTGCTAATGTGTATCATGCCATGAATATTTATTATGTATTTGCCATCAAATAATGCTTCATGAAACTACTCTCAACGTGTCTATATAGGAATCAACCCTTCTTCGTCATTTTGGTCACAAATAGATATCCAAATGCCATCCAGATTTAAGGTTATGATCCATGTGTCTTCAATGCCAATCATAAATTGTTAGGTCCACAATCGATCTCAAAAGGGTCTGTTTCATTAACTCTATGCGCACAACAAGATTCCAATTACTCTTTCATCAATGACCTTATTCAAATTTTGTGTAATGTTGTTGATTCATATTCTTACACGATGGTGTTAGGTCCCTATAATACTAGTGTAGCCCCCATATTGTTATTGTTGTGCCTCATAGAACCCCAATATTGTTATTGTTGTGCCCCATAGAAACCAACTATTGTTATGTAGGCCCTAATTATATTTTGGCCCTTTACACTCGTATATAACCAAGGAGGTCTTGTCATTTGAATCATCTAAAAATTGTTCATTTATGTGATGTAGAAGGAGGTTTCCCCCTCAAAGAGGCTTCTTTTCAAGTCATTGATCTATTTCTTCTTCTATTTTGTGATTTGGTAGCATAACATTTGGTATCAGAGCTTTGGATCCTTGGGTTTCGTTGCTTCAAACAGGTCATCTTGAAAATTTCGCTATAAATTTTTTTCTACAAGGCTTCAAAAGTTAAAATTTCAACCACGTAGAGAAAAAATCTTGATGAACATTTGGTAAAGAATTTAGATCTTGGTTAGCTATATTCTCCAAGATATGATTCCAGTAAATTATGGTTTTTGTATGGTCTAGAATTCTATCTCAAACAAGTGTCTCGGGGAAAGTTATTATAACTTTCGTTTCGGGAATCCAAATTGAATTTTGTAAAAATTGGCTGAAATTCAACACACTGTAGTTTCTTCTGTTTCATTTTCAGGGCCAAAGACTGAAACAGGGACACATGGTATTCTAGACAAGTTCGTTATATTGAACCAACCCATAATCAGGGCATTGTGGGAGATTTAACATAACTTCACCTTGAGGAATCAAATCTTAGTATGGCTTGGGGCGTTGGAAATAAGACTCAAAGGGATACCACAAGACAAAATTTCAGACCTTGGAGATCTGAACTTACAAACATACAACAATTTCAAAATCAAGCTCCTAAAAACAAGCAAAAATGTGTCTATTTTTTAAATTTGCATAACTTTTGTTTGAAAAATTAGTTTGAAGTGATTCAAAGGGCATAATGAAGCATAGATATCATTATTTAATTCAAATACCCCTCACAACAAAAAAAATGGATACAACCAGTAAGCAACCAAAAATATTTAATTTGATGCATGAAGAAGAGGAAGAAATGCAACATGATATATCAAAATTACGAGACTGTGTACAACAAATTTTGCTCTCACAAAGAGTAACCAGAAATGAATTGGAAGTGATGATGAATGTTAATATGGATGGTTTAAAAGGGACCATGGATGACTTAGAATGAAAAATAAAAAGGGTCGTGGAAGGTTTGAAGGATGGTTTAGAGAGAAAAATGGAAGGTTTGAAAGATGGTTTAAAAGCATAAATGAAAGGTTTGAAAAAATTGCTACGAGGAATGCTTCCTAATGGCGAAGAGTATTCCATGAGACTCATGATGAGAACAATAAGAATTTGAATCATGACTTTAGAGACTCTAGCATTGGGTTGAATACCAACCGCATTCCAAAGATCGATACGAGGAAGTTTGTTGGCAAGGATCCAATAACATGGATACTACAAATGGAGCAATTATTTGATCTACATGATGTGAAACACACACAAAACGTTCACATTACATCTTTATATTTAGAACCTAATAAATTTGTATAATATCAATGGTTTTTGTCTCATAAATCTCATGTAGCTTGGTCAATTTTTAAGGAGGAATTGATAGCACATTATGAGGATACAAAGAGAAACACCTTCTTTAGCCAATTGATAAATCTCAAACAAAAGGATTTAATGGCATAGAACATTGAGCACTTCCTAAGATTGCATATCAAGGTAACTGATATTCTTGAGGAGCATATGATTGATGTATGCATAGGGACTTTAAAGGATAATATCCAACATGAGGTTCACCTTTAGGAACCTGTCATTGGAGGATGAATTTAGGGTAGCAAGAGAAGATGAAAATGCATTTATAGCAATAAGGAATTGTACTACTCATAATTATAAATATGGAAGTGTTATTTGTCCTAGCCTCCCACAACCTACAAGGTTGACACCACAAGAACACAAGGATAAAAGAGGAAAAGGGATTTGTTATAGCTGTGATAGAAAATATACTAAAGGTCATAAGTTTGTTGAGAATACATTATTTTACATAAATTGTGAAGAATAGGAAGAAAAGGAACACGAAACATCAAAAGAAGAAGATATACACCAAGAAGGAAGCCCAGAAGTTGAAAAATAAGAAATGAATCTTATCGTTTCTTGTAATGTATTGGCAAGAATTACCACTCCTCAAACTCTCACGATAGAGGGATATATCAAGAAGAAAATGGTAATAATGCTTATTGATTCTGGAAGTACCCATAATTTTATTCATTTTAAGATAACTAAGGAGTTTCTTTCTATATCCAATGCTAGAGTGTCAAGTGATGGTGTCAATTGGAGGAACTATAAATTGCTCAGGGAAGTGCCATAATATCAATCTAACCATGGGGGAATATGTATTGAATAGTCCAATGCTTTCCATTCTAATGGGTGGTGTTGATCTTGTATTAGGATTCCAATGGTTACAATCTTTGGGGACAATAGCTTTTAATTTTCAAAATTTTTTCTTGAAATTTTTGTGGGAAGGAAAGGAAATCGAGTTAAGGGGTATCATGGGGAAACCTAGAAAGATAATTAGTTCCAATGGCATGACAAAGCTTTTTAAGAAGGAAAAATGAGGGTTAATTGCGCAATTATGCTCATTAAATGTTCAAACATTTAAGTCACATGTTTCTCAAAACCTCCAAAGAGTCCTTAACAATCATTGCAAGGTATTCGAGACTCCAAAAGGTCATCTGCCTATTCATGCTATTCACTTAATTCTTAGAAGTGCTCCTCAAAACATCAAACCTTATATATATCATGCCTAGAAGAGTGAAATTGAACATATGGTTGCAAAAATGCTAGAGGCAGGTATGATTCAACCTAACAAAAGTTCCTTCTCTTCTCTAGTAGTGTTGGTGCACAAGAAGGATGGATCACAGAGTGTGTGTCCAAATTATAGAGAGCTAAATATGCTCACTATTAAAGATAAATTTCCCATTTGTGTCATTGATGAATTTGTTGAATGAGATACATGGATAAATTTACTTCACCAAGCTAGATCTTCACTCAGTATTATGTGTCGGATTTCTCCTGCTAACACCATCATTGGATGCTCCTTGTCGAAATTATTCTAGTTGAAAACAATTCTATGGCTAGAAGGAGGGTATTATGTGTCTTAATGGGCCAAAGACACCCAAGGTTCACAACAATAACATATGATCGAACTGCATAGAGGTCTCTCCAATCACCTTCATTCTCGTATTCAAGGAACGCTTCAATTCAACCTTTAATGAGCTCAAAGACTATTCTATCATAGAACTGCACATTCTCCTTCGAATGCCTTAGGTTTACATTGATTTAACCATGATGAACTTGTCTATGGTTAGGGTCAAATTATAAAGGCTATAGAACCTATGGTCTACCAAGAAAATTAGTCTTCACGAGAGGGATACATTATTTTGCATGTATCCTTCACCTTAACTTCAAGTTGTGTTTCAAACTTGCCTCAGATCCAACACATATTTTTCAGAGAAAATGAGCACAAAGTGCGTCAAAACAACTTCGAACAAAGTGGGATCTTGATCATGGTGTTTAACTTTACAAAGCAATCCAAAAAGGGATGTGATAAGAATTTTAATTTAAGTCCAACCTTGAACAGGTAGCCAAAAGAGTGTTGCAATGTAGATTTGAACAAATGTTATCACATGGATCTATTTTTAGATTTAAGGTCGCACAAAGTTACAACAATAAGTTAGATTAGAGCAGGAATGTATTAGGATGCAAAAATAAACTTTAGAAATTTGGCATTGAATCACCTCAAGTTTGTTTCAGAACAAGTCATATAACAGTGACTAAAAAGGTCAACCTTGCGCAGGAGGAAAAAGTGTTATATTTATACAAATAAATCTTTGTCAAATTTCCTTATATTGGCCAATGAAACCTTCACATTGACCGCTGATAATTTATTTACTAGACTGAAGAAATCCTCAATTATTGTGCACCAACAATGTCACAAATTCATGGCCTAAGAAGGTTGAAACCTTGGCATAAGAGGGTTAACTCTTGAAAATAAAATCATTTTCAAATTGTTCCTCAGATCGGTAAAACTCAAAAGGATGTCGTATGATCCCATGCCATACTTTAGAGAATATGCCTACTTCATTGTAAGATCAGTACAACAAGTTCCGTAGAAGCACCTGCAAAAAAAACTAGTAGCCCAATGAAGCCCATACGAAAAAAAATATAATAATTAAACCCCAGTAACCTTCAAAAACTTTGAATTATTCTCCAAATGTGCTTCACAAGCTTAGCCGAAAATCTCAAATAAGAGTTCGAAAATAACTGTTTGTAATAAGTGTACTTTTGGAGGATTTGAGAGCCCTTTTATAGAGAAAATGGGAGGTTATTTAAAGGAAACCAACTTTAGGTTTGGGGGGGATTGAAATTTTAAATTGGAACTATGATGTTTCCAAAAGATCCATTTCGCTACCTCTAACGAGGAGATATTTTAAATTTGAAAGTTTATTTGAGCCAACACCTGTCACTTACGTTTGAAACCCTCAATGAACACCCTTTCTTCCATAACGTTATTTAATTTAATTCATAACACAAGACCTTATGGTTTTGAGCTTTTATTTGAGCCAAAGATATATTGCCACATCATCACACCTTTTGGGTATTTTGACCACAAATTGGGTGCCTCATCTTTAAACAAACATATCTATCAAACTGTGAGGGATTTCGTGGTGTGTCATATACCATTGGAATCGAATCGATGAGGAGCGAATGATGGTGATATTAGGAGCAATCTAATTGATCTTCATCCTAAAAAATTCAAACAAGTGCGGGGCTTCTAGGATTTTCTAGGGCTTCTTAGTTTGGAGCTTCTAATTGATGTAATCCAGAAAAATATTAAGAGTGTTCAATAACCGATGTTCATATCAATGACAAAACCATTCAATAGTTTTATGATAGTGTTTATATTTTGGATATTGGAGGCATAATTTTTTAGGTTGACAATGATTATATGATATTTAATTTCGAAGCCTCAAAATATGATATATTTTTTTACAAAGGGAGACATAAGTGTGATCATGATTACAACGATGATAATGCATTTATGAATGTAAATTTTCCACATGTTGTAACCACCTTTCCCACATTTATCCAATTTCACTGGCTTGCCAGGGTAAACCTAAGAAAAAGAGCTACTATGACATGGCCCGACCTCCTAGATCCAATTATGGAAGTGGGGCTGACAAATGGAACTTACCAACCATAAACTGACATCCTACACGGCTTACAAGGCACTTAGAGGCAAAACAACCACTCCAAGTGCCCAAACCCTGAGGTAGATTTCCTTTTTAATGACTTGGGCCCACAACCGCATGCATGAAAAGGCCTCCATGCGGTTATAGGCCTCCAATCACATGCATAAGCTTGTAAGGGTGTGGTTATGGCCTAAAACTTCCAGTTCAGAGTGTGTAGTCCTAGATCCTGAGCCAACATTTTAGGCTAGCCTCTAGACCACTGCCCAGAACTTAGTGAGACTTTCCAAAATGATAAATAACATAACGAAAAATCCATTCATACAAAAATTGATCAAGGACTTGACTTAACCAGGCCTAACCTTGACAATCATTTCATCAAACATATGGTGAAAAAATAATCTACATGTCATGAATGCATATATAAACATATGGGTTGGAAACTTATCTGAGAATCACCAAGAAGGTCTAATTCCCTCTCATAATAGCTACAATAACATTTTTTAGCTCATGCATTCATTAAACATTCATCAAATAATCAAAACATATCAAGAGCCATATCTAGAACCTGTTATGGAAACATTTTCCTTACTAGCATATAGTCAGAATAATAACCATGATAGAACAACCATCAAAGCCACATAATCTCAAGTAGGAGTGCTCATTAAATACAATAGGAAAAAATATCTTATTAACATATGCAAAATCCAACAAAGTCAGTGACTTCCACATACCACCCGACCATAGATTGAGCTTAAACAAATATTTTTTTAGCCAATCACCCTCGCGCCATATTCTAAGCGTGAATGTGGGATCTCATGAAATAAATAAAACAAAACAAAATCAGGGCTTCCAAAGGCCAAACCACCTCAACCCTCAGCTAGTGATTCTACCTCACGGTCAGACATCACTAACACCAACCAAATTGGTCTCTGGCCAAGCTGTCTAGGGCTCCAGGAACTAGTAACTCAACCCACAACTTTCTAGGGTTCCAAAGCGTTTGTCCAACCTAGATCCAGGGACTAGTAACTCAAACCAAGTTGTTCCAGGGCTTCCAGAACGTTTGTTCCAACCCATTACCATAAGGAATTATGAGCACCAACTATAAACAATTAAATGGAAATACCCACAAGATCATGGCTATCCAGTAAATGACAAGGCAAGGCTAAAACCAATGCCAATCTAGACAATCCTCCACACCAATGACAACACATAACCAGATAATCACATGCATATACCATGCATCCATAAATCAACAAGGAAATCCCACATGAAAGTTTTTACCTATAAAGCAATCCAGTTGTAACAGATGATCCAATTGTTCCCTTGCATTTTCCTTCTTTCCTTTGCCTTCTTTCTCCAAATCCAAAATATGCCCAAGTGATCCAAGAATGCTCCAAGAAAACTCTAAGAGTATTAGAGAATGAATGAGAGAGCCAAAGACTGAATTGACAAAAGCTAACCAACGAAAAGCTATAAACTGATCCTTAAAAGCCTTTTTATCATTGAGGCCTCTATCTTCATTTTCCTTCATTTTTCCTTCAATTTCCTCGTTGTGCAAATTTGTGACCTTCCATCTCCCTTTTCTTCTATTTTCCTTTATTTCGTAAATAAATTGCCAATTAATGCCACTTTGCGTTTGCCAATGCCAATTTCCATAGTCATTAATTAATCACAAGTGATCCCCATCACTATGTTTGCTTAGCATTCAACTTGGAATACATGTCCTATAATATATATATATATATATTATATATTTACATAGGAAATCAACCAGGGTTGTAACACATGCTAATTATTTGATTTAATGCGGGAGCGACAATGATATTTTCTTATAGGATAAAGCTTTTCCAAATAGAATCTAGTGGGACCCCACCTACTTTTAGTTATACGTTTAAAAAAATCTTAAACTTTTTCTTAAGATATATTTATTCTCCCATAAAATAAAAGACTAAGTAAATATTAGAAAGTCATTGAACACCCAACAGATCTTTGCAACTTTAATTGTAGAGAGAAGTCATAAATTTAGAAGAGGGAAAGTTTGTGTGAAGATATGTCCGAGCATTGAGAGTGAATTCACTATTCTTGTTCATTTCCATTATGAATTTATTCTGGACTAAACCATCTTTTTGTTAACAAGGATCTCTCAAAAAGTGACAAGGAGAGATTGAGTAACATTGAACTATGGTGTTCTTCAAGATTATTTGTTTTCTTTGTATTTTTTTTACACTTTTGGAAGTCCTCACCTAATCAGTGCTAAGTAGTGTAAATTTTACATAGATTTCATGACATTACTTATGTTTACTGAAGTTGTCCATATCATATCTTATTCTTTCGTTTATTTCTTGTGGCATTTGGTTGCCTTTATATGAGTTTTTATTACATCATAGGCTTCTAAGAACATATTTGGGCATGATCCTCACACGCAACTAAATAGACAATTAGTTCTATAATATAAACTAATCTTCAATAGAGTTCAAAGGTTGATTTGTTTCTCAAATTTGGCTTACTCGAATATTTTGGATTCGAATTCATAGTATCGTTCATTTTGTATTGTTTTACCTGTCAAAAGACATGTTATATTGCAATTAGTTTGTCAATTTGTGTTTAACCTTTAATTAATTTGTAGATTTGTATATGGTTTCACAATAGTTTTGAAATATTGAAATATTAAATCAAATATTTGCTAATTATTATTATTATTATTATTTTTTTCTATTTTTTTGAAAAATGTGTCAATTTACCCCTAAACTTTTATCCCTCCTTCTTTAATCTAACCTTGCTATATTACCTTAGTAATTATAATTTCATTTATGTAATTTCTTCATCCCCTAAAATAAATCATTTTAATCTATTTAACAATTTTTCGAATTTCTTATTTTAGAAATTCCTAAATATCGATTTGACTTGATTTGCATTTGACTTTGTCTTAATGTGATAATCGATTTAATCATTCATTACTTTAATCTAATTAAACCATAATTTCTAATTAGTTTATTTTAAGTTCTCATTTAACCTTTGGCTTAATTTATTTTAAATCTTTATATTTCAATTTGATCTTTTTAAAATTTGGTCAAATAATGATTTTAACCATTAATTACTTTATACTAGTTTTAACAACTAGTTCTAATTATTTTATTTCAAATTAATTTACATTCTTAAATTTCAATTTGACCTTGTTTTAATTTGGTGAAATATTTGTTATAATTTATTAATTACCTTAGACCTATCTTAACAACTATTTCTAATTATTCATTTTAAATTATTATATTTCATCTTAACCTTTGAACAATTTTATTTCTCTTTAATTCTTACCCAATGGATCCCTAGTTCATCTACCTATAAAAAAGCTTTTCAACACCCATTTAATTATATAGCTCTTTGGTCCCTGATTATGGATGGAGTAACCATCCAAAACATTGGACGGATCGAAAATACTACATAGTTCATTTCCAGAAATCTCCAACAACAGTATGAATAACTGTGAAAGCCTCAAATTATTTAAATGTATTTCTATTTTTAATTATACAAGGACACTGAAATGACTAATTTTATATGGTTTAAAATGTAATTGTTAAAATAAAATAAAAAAATTAAATATATAATAATTAATAATTAAAATTATATTATTATTTTTTTTGTAACTCTAAGTGGGCACTTCATTGTAATATGTACACATATTAAATACCTATACCCTTATTATTATTATTGTTAAATAAATTGTACCTATGTATTATTTTAAAGTTATTTGAGTTAGGCACTATCTTCTGCATTCCTATGCCACTTGTTGTCTCCATCCTCCCCCTCCAAACCAGTCATTCTTTATCCAAACGCTAACTATGATGCCCCTCTCTATCCTCTTGCTTCCAACCAGTCGTTCATTATCCAAATACTAACGACGACACCATTTGTACTTGCACTACTCTTTTCGTTTGCACATTGCAGAACAAACCCAACTTTTCGAAAAACCCCTTGCTGAATAGATTATCCCAAGAAATAGTTGCCAGAATATCTGCATAAATTTTCCTGCTATATTTGAAGGCCTCACATTCTAAAATGAAATGTTTTTATGTTTCCACTTTTCTAGAAGAGCAAAAAATACATACTCTTTCTTCCCACACTTCTTTTGGTCTTTCCCAGCGCCTTGTTTCACAATGGATTTGATGAGAATTAGTCCTTAGTTGTGCAATAAGAATTCTGGATCTACAAGAAATCTTGGTCCCCAATGTATGCTTTTTGTTGATGATTATGAGTGGGATTAAACTCTTCAATATAGTACCTTTTCTTTCTCCCTAACTCCTCCCAAGTACATTTGTGGAACTTATCCATAACAACTTTTATTTCTCTAATGTTTGTGAGACACATGCTCAAGCAAATGCCCTATTTACTAAACCGTTTGTTATTTTGCTGCATCCAAGTCTTCTTTCTTTTGCACAATATGTCATTAAACACAACCTTAGGCGATCTGATATTATTATACTAGTCTAGTATATTATTTTTTATTTTGGATATTTTTTTTTGACAGAATCGGTTACTGATATATTATAAAAAACTTTCAGGGACTAAGTCCTGTTACATGCAGATGAAAAAACATGGCAGTAACGATCCAAAATGGGTTCGCAGACCCTTGATCCTTGTTGCTACATAAACGGTAACTAAAATGAAAGAGATAACGACTATATTGCCGGACAAAAGAGCCTGCTAGCCAACAAAATTTGCAATTCATAAGTCCTAGGGGTACTGCTGATTAACTGAGTCGTCCGGGAGAGATTATTTCCTTGCGCTGGCTCTGCTTGAGGCTTCCGCTTGCATGCTTTGGGTTAAAGTCTTGATATGAGCTATTGCTTCCTCTAGGTGGGTGCATCTCTCCTTCAGGGCCTCGATCTCTGCTTTTTGCTTCTCCAGCTTCTTCCTTTTTTATCTGCTGTCCGCTTGATAATCATCTTTGAGGTCGTTGAATCATTTGATGAATCTGGCTATCATGAAGGTGTGCGTTTTACAGAGATTGCATTCGTTGTTCGTAATGACATTTTCCAAAGGATTGGTAGCGGGCTCCTGAGCTCCCTGCTGGTCTGCCATTTCGCCGAGCTGGGGAGAAGAACCAAAGTGTTGATGTTGCAGAGGGCGGTTTCTGGAGGTGAGGGCGATAAGGGGGAATAAAGCGTGATGAAAGGGGGAGTGCAGAGCTGTTTTGCACAGGAGGGGGACCAAAAGGAAGGAGGAGGAGCTGGATAACAGAGGAGAAGAATAAAGAGGGGGGGAGCGCTGAGACAGCCAAACAAACAACCAGTTAGTGATAAAAGAGAATCTGAAATTGAAAGTGCCTGAGTTTACCGCTGTCGAGGAACGTAATCCAAGCTCCAATTGAATGCACACTGCTTCATGAGAGAGTCTGAGCTGGGAGGGGGCAAGAGCCAGGACCTTCGAATCGGTGAAGAATGGGTTTAAGGAGAGAGTCATGCTGCTAGATATAGAGGGAGAGAGGCAGCTCGTGAGAGAGAACAAGTGAGGGTGGATCCGATTCTTGAGGTGACTGTAAATCCAGTTAGAGATTTTGCTGCACGCAAGGGAGATTTTGGAATGAACTCCATCTGAGCAGAACCTGAGAATGACGACGAAGGTCAAATAAAACACGAGATCAGAATTGAAAGAGGTGACATATATGATCACAGGAGCAAGGATCAGAGAGAGGAGGGACTGAGTGGCGCAGTCGAGGAGATTTGGCAGAGAGTGGGGAGATTTGGGGATATGCAGATTTCGAGAAGGATGGAGTCTGAGGTGGCCTAGATTCTGAAGAGAAGGGGTGGGATAAGACTCTTTAGGAATTGCTTTGTCATAAGAGGAATCATTTTCTCTGACTTGGCCTACAGGTCTACTGGCTGCCTTGTTGGCCTGATCATCTGCCTCTTTGTTGTTGCTCCTCAGCACATGTTTGAAGGTGGCCCCTTTTATGTCTCTTATGTTGTCAATGATCCTGGTTTTGATATTTTTCAAGGCTATTTGCTTGACCTCCCTGATACCATGGCAGCTATAATAATGGCTGAATCACCTATTATGAGCGGATTTTGAAGACCAAGTTTCTTCAGAATTGAGGTGCCCAGGAGAAGGCTATAAGCCTCGGCCTTATTGTTGGACATTATGCCCAATCCCCACTCGTAAGTCACCATGATTTTGCCTTGATAATCTTTGATGACTCCTCCTGCCCCTGGCTGACCCGGATTATTTTTGGAGGCCCCATCGAACTGAAGGGAGGGCCTCTTTTGGTTTAGTATCCACTCTCTGACTTCCTCATTAGAGCCTCTTAGCTTCCAATCATTCGTTTTCTGGCCTGTATTTGAGGCGTTGGAGCTCCTTGAATCATTATTGAATTTGCCCATCCATTCAACTTCCCTTGGGTTCCAGAATTCTTGATCTGATTGGGCTATTCCATTAGCACTTATGGTCTCGGAGATGAGTGCAATTGTTTTTGCAAGGGTGTTGGAGATGCTGGGCTTCTTGTTATTAAAAATGCATTTATTTCGGGTGATCCAGATTTGCCAACAAAGGGTTGGGGGGATGCTGTTCCACAGTCTTTTGGCAAGAGTTTTGTTTTTCTTGGGGTAGGGGTAGCTGTTCCCCCAATTTTTTTGGAGGGAGGTGATCTGGTTGGGCATTTCTCCTATACTTAAAGGACTGATAATGAGCTTCCAGCAATTTCGAGCAAAGGAGCATTCTAGGAAGAGGTGATTGCTGCTTTCTTCAGCTGCTCTGCACAGGCAACATATTGAGGGACCGAGGATGCCTTTCTTTCTTATATTTTCCGTTGTGAGAATTTTGTTTTTGAGGAGAGTCCAATTAAAGAACTTGATCTTTGGGAGGCATTCAGGATTCCAGACCACTTTATGGAGAGGCCAATTATTGGTGGCTGTGGCATTTTGGAGGATTTTGTAGCCTTCTTTGACTGTGTAGTTTCCGCCATTGGGATCCCAAACATACTTGTCCTCGGACAAACTGTTAAGGGGAGCTGACCCTGAGAGAGATAGCTTGAGGTCGGACCACAACTCCCTTAGATTGTTTGGAAGGGGGAGGCGCTTCCAGCCCAGCCACCTTTTTTGGTCCCAAGAGGAAATGTCATATAGGGACTTTAGATTTTTTGCTTCCATCCACATTTGCAGAGGTCTGAGATTTTGGAGTGCATCCCTTGGTTCTGAGCCCATTATACGATCAGTCCAGATGTTAATGTCTCTTCCACTTCCCGAAGCTCTTGAGATATAGTCTTTGAAATGGGGGAGAGTTTTTTTTATAAGTTTCCAGACTGGGGTGCACTGCCTGTCAACAATTGATTCAGAGAGGATGTTGGAGTTGGGGCCATTCAGGTATTTTCTTTTGATTACTTCTGTCCACCAGGCACCTTTCCCATTGAGGATTCTCCAAATCAGCTTGAAACCCATGGCCATGTTGGATAGTCTTGGAATTCTTATTCCTAGCCCTCCTTTTTCGAATGGTAAAATGACCTGATCCCATTTTACAAGGCTGAACTTTTTGGAGTCTTGCCTTCCTCCCTACCACAAGAAGCTCCTGATAATTAATTCCATGTGCTTACAAGTGCTGGCCAGGGCGAGAGTGACTGCGAACTGATATATGGGGAGAGCTGAGAGAATGGCTTTTATGAGAGTGGTTCTTCCAACCAGGTTGAGCCAAGACATCCCCCAACGCTGAAGTTTTCCTCTCAGCTTCTCTATGAATTTTACCTAGATTTCAGCTTTGACCGATTCCTTAGCTAAAGGCAGTCCCAGGTACATGAAATGGCTCCAGTTCCTTTGAGCTGGGATGTCCAAGATTGAGGAAATTCTCTGAATAATATGTCTGGGGATGTTCCAGGTATATATCATGCACTTGTTGTTATTGAGATTTCCTCCGGACGCTAGAAGAAAGGATTCTAACGTTTTCTTGAACCTTCTTGCCATGAGACTGGAGACTCCTCCAATTAGGAGGGTGTCATCCGCGAAGAGAGAGTGGTTTATCCCCTTGGTTCCACGCACTATGCTGATTCCTGTGATTTCTTTTTGCCTGCGAAGATTTTCCAAGTGTATGCTTAGCGTTTTGGCCATAATGATGTAAAGGAAAGGGGAGAGAGGGCAGCCTTGTCTCAGTCCCCTTGAGCTTCTGAAGTAGTTGCTTGGCCTGCCATTAATCAGAGGGGTTGTCCAAGGGTAGGATATACACTCCATGATCCTGCTGATGAAGGTGCTGGATATCCCGAATTTCCCAAGTGCTGCCTTTAGAAATTGGTGGTTGACTCTATCAAAGGTGTTTGCCATGTCTAGTTTGATAATCATGCCCCTTTCCTTTCTATTTATGCTGCTGTGAATTGCCTCTTGAATAAGAATAACGTTATCCGTAATTTGTCTTCTAGGAACAAAGCCTCCTTGATTCTCAGAGATGGGGGAGGGGAGGAGCTTTTTTAGCCTGTTGGCTAGGATTTTGGTGATAATTTTATAGGAAACATTGCACAGGGAGATTGGGCAGAATCGGTCGAAGGATTGGGGGTTGGGGTCCTTGGGGATGAGGGCTAAGTGGGAAGATTTAATGCTGTTCCCGATTTTTCACTTTGAGAAGAAGTTTTTTACCATTCTAATGAAGTCTTTCTTAATGGTTTCCCAATGAGTTCTGTAGAATGCCACTGTGAACCCGTCTGGACCCGGTGGCTTGTCCTGCAGCATGCTAAAGACCGACCACTCAATTTCCTCTGTCGTGACCTCTTGGTCCAGCTCGTTGTTTTGGTCTTCTGAGATTTTATTTTCGATTAGGCTGAGGAATTCCTCATTATCGTGAGGCTGGGGGTCAGCGGATAGGAGGGAGTTGTAGTGTCTGGACGCAGCCTCTTTGATTTCCTCCTGGTTCCTTAGCTCTCTTCCATCCACCATGATTCTCTCTATTTGGTTCCCTGCACGTCTGAGCTTTAGGCTGTTATGAAAAAAGGAAGTGTTTTTGTCTCCAGCTTTGAGCCAAAGGCACCGAGATTTTTGCCTCTGCTCTTCTTCTTCCATCCTGTTCTGCCTGTACAATTCTTTGTACATTTCATTCTCTTTGGCCTGATCTTCCTCTGTATACTGGATTCTCTCCTTTTCCTGGCTCCATTGCTCAAGCTGAATATGGAGATCAGTTCTTTTTTTACTTTCCTCTGCTGCGTGGTTTCTTGCGCATCGTTTGATGACAGTCCTGAGGGATTTGAGCTTAGCTTCCCAGATGTAATGGGGCGAGCCAATAATTTCTTTTGCCCACTGCTCCTTGATCAAGTTTCGAAATTCTTCTTTGCTGTCCCAAGCCTTGTTGTATTTAAAGGGGAGAGGCCCCATGTTCTTTCCTTTGTCTAAAGTCAGAGCCACTGGTTTATGATTTGAAATGTAACCTTGGATGATTTTGCTTTGGATATTTGAGAATCTTGCCACTGTTCTTTCTTGGACGAGAATTCTATCTAATCTCTCTTTGATGTTGTTGTTGCCAGTTCTTTTGTTGCTCCAAGTGAATCTCCCATTTTGCGGAGGAATATCCACTAGATTATGAGTTTGGATTATTGCTTCTAGGGAGTCTCTTGAGGGATCAGCGTAGTAATTTCCTCCTAATTTCTCGTCAGCATTCCTTATTAGATTTAATTCCCCTCCAAGGAAAATGTTCCTTCCTTGAACTGCCATGAGATATGAGGATATTGAATCCCAGCATGAAGCTTTGTCCCTATAATGGTTAGGGGCGAATATGTTGTAGATAGAGTATTCCTCTTTTGAGGCTTTATTCTGTATGTCCGTTCTTACCCACCAGCTATAAGACTTTTTCTCTTTGAGTTCCCATTTATTTTTGTTCCATAGTGTTCCTATACCTCTTGATGCGCCAACTGTGCTTGTTGCTGTGCCTGCATAGTTTTTGCTTCTTTTTGTGTGATTTTGGAATTCTTGTTCCGTGATTTTGGTCTCCTGGAGTAGGAGAAGGTCTGGTTGTTCAGATTTGAGGAGATCCCATACTGCATTTTCTTTAAGGGAGGAGCCCATCCCCCTACAATTCCAAGAGACCAAAATCATCATTTACCTTGTTTGGTATGTGCCCCACTTTTCTCTTTTATCTTTTCTCCGCTTCCTTTTGATTTGTTTAGAAATGTGTCCATTGGTTGCTGCATTCCGGTGGCCATTTCTTTTGCTGCATTTTCATCTATGATTTCTTTATTGGAATTTCTACCAACTTTTATGGGGGGATCTGTGGAGAGGTTGTTTTCCTTTGATTTGTTTCGGGTTAAGATTCGTTCCACTTTGGGGGGGGAGAAGGCTGGGGGAGGGAGAGAGGGGAGGAGATAACAAGGGCGGTGCCTCTGGGGGAGGGAGGAGAGGATGGAGGTTTCTCCGCGGACAGGGATTCAAAGGGATTGGAGGAGGAGGGGAAAGGAGGGGCTGAGCCAAAGGGATGAGAAGGATGGGAGGGGTTTTCCGGGGGAACCTTTGTGCTTGGGCCTGGAGGGGGGTTTGGTTTTTTCTTTTTGACTTGTTCCCAAGCTCCCTCGCAGATTTCGATATTGCCTTCAGATTCATTTGTTTTAGATTTACTACATCTATTAGCGAAATGCCCATACTCATGACATACCTTGCACTTGAAGGGTAGCTGCTCGTAGTCCACTTGCTGTATGTGCATCCACTGGTCGACTTTGAGTTTGATTGCTTCCGGCAGTCCTTTCCCAAGATCTACCTCAACACAGATCCTCGCGCATGCATGCATGTTCTCCTTTGGTTCAGATCTATCAATGAATTTTCCAACTGCGTTCCCTATAGCCTTGACTGACTCATCCCCCCAACAATGGAGCGGCAAGTGGGGCAGACGGACCCAGACAGGGACAGCACTAGGGATGTCCATTTCCGAGTTGAAATCTCGAGTCCATCTATTTAAGTAGAGTCCCCGAGAGTCCATGAAATAGGGGCCGTTTCTGAAGATAAGGTTCCTATCCTCCTTTGATTCGAACAGAAAGGTGTAGAATCCTCTTCCACAAAACTTGATTGCTATTTTCCCTTGCACTATTGAGTTCCAGTTTCGCTCAACCCATCTCTGGACTGATCTTGGGGAGGGCCAAAGTCCCGTGAACTGACCGACCAGGCCTCTTTCTGCTAACGAGATTGCTGCCCTCCTCGGGAGGGAAGGAGGGAGAGATACTTCTGATATTTCATCTAATTTCTTGATGAACTTGGAGGCTGTAGGACGGATTTTGCCAGCTGCGTTCTCAGGGATGAGAGAAGCAAACATTTTCTCAAAGTCCTCTAGATCCTGGGGCGGGGGATCCATTTCTGCCATTGAAGAGACAGATCTCGAGAAGATCAGCGAGGGGGCAACCGGAGAGAGGCCCCAGTGCAGGGGGAGGGCAGGAGGCCTAGGCATGAAGAGGGGGAGGCCAGCAGTAGATGAGCGCGGGCCTAGCAGCAGCGCTGCCAGGCGCAGGGGGGCGCAGAAGCGTTGTCAGGAACCCTAGGGCGCGCGCGGCTCCATCGATCGCCAGTCCGTCATCCTCATCTTCATAGAAGTAATTATTGGTACCATTTTTTCTATTTTGGATATTTTTTTTACTTTTAATTAGCTTTGGAAATTTCAAACAAATTCTATAAAGTTTACTAAGCTCTTATTATGTTATTTTTTGTATTAAAATTATGTATATGTGTGTGTGTGTGTGTGTGTCTAATTGTTATTATTATTTAAAATTATCAATTACTTTTTGCATAAGACGCAAATATTAAGCAACAACGTTACATATTACACTTGTTTTCACATATTTTGAAAATTTGACATTTATAAGTTGATGTATTGATCTTTTATTCTTTATTCTTTTGGTAAATATAATTGAATTTATAAAAAATTTACAATGTGAAAATAGAGTTCAAATTTCGAGGATTTAGTTCCTAAAATTTGGTTGTAAAGTATAAGGGCTATAAACCTGGGGTAACATTCTCACTAATCTTGCTTAGCCTAATGAGATTCAAATTATTTTTGGGAGAAGCATCATAACTTGTCCGTCAACAATACCTTCACATTATAGCTTTACCATGTAATTCTCTAAGTCCATTCTCTTTGATATGTCCAAATATTTAATTCCATAGCATTTTGTTTTCCCTAGAGATTGTAGGAGTCATGTCTTTTTATTTCCTCCCTCGATAACTGTTACACAATATTTTGTCATATCTCATGTTCACTTCTCGTGCCATATCTCGAAGTGCCAAAACATTGACTATTGTGCAACATATCCATCATGATATACAAACCAAAACCTCCATGAAGAATAAAAAGGAAAACTTCCTTGAATCCATTCTGGAGAAGGCTGCCTAAAACCTAATTTTTGGCATTAGCGTGTTTTGCTACACTGCCTTCCCATGTTGATGGAAGGTTACTCAATTATACACTCGTGATGCCATCGCAGGTTTTTATAGTAAAACCCGTGCTGAACCTCTTATGGCATGCTTTCCCAAACTGGAGGAGAAGCTTCACTTATTAGAACCTTCAAGAACAACGAGTTGGATATTGATTGTTGTTGATGTGGTAAAGCTATCTCATTTGGGCCTCTTGATCTTATCATCATGGGATTTCCCCTTGAGATGTGGACCTTCCTCCCTCTTTTGTGGATCCCTAACTCCCTCTCCCTTCCTATAAATTCACTCCCTTCCATCCCTAAATGGCTGGTCATTGATTGTTGCATCCTTATGTTGCGATTATGCTTACATGCTATCCATTCTAGGTTGGAGAAGGAGTTCTTAAAGAGTCTTTGTTTGGAGTTGGACATCCTCCAAAAGGAGGCTCCAACATCAAGGCATAGGTTGTATGCTTGCCTTTTTAGTTTCTTAATATATACATCTGATGTTCACTTTCCATAATTGTGTAAATGTTTATGCTATTAACTTAATGTTCCTTGATCTATTAAGTAGTTTATGCTTGATGTATGTTATATATGCTCTCGTATCTTGCATAGTACTTCTGATCTTCCTTACAGGTACCCAGATGTGAAGAAAAACTAAGGAGCGAGGCCTGGAGCGAAAGATTCAAAGCCATCTCTAAGGATCGAGCGATTAGCATCAGAACGAGGTAGGTTCCTCCTTCTTCCTGCATTTGTCAAGCATAAGCTAGGAAAATGTGTATTAGATTGTTTGGTTTATTAATAGACCCACTTATTGGGCTAGATGGATGACCTCTATCTGCAAAGGGGATTTGCCTTCACAACAAAAAGGCGACTCCATTGGGGAAGCTATACCTTGTTCATCTGACCATCAGTTTGACCAACCATCATGTTCTTAGTTAGTTGGGGTTGATATAGGTCTGCATAAGCACTGGTTGTTGTCTTAGAGCGCTCAGTTGGACGTGTTTGTGAAATTATTTTTATTTTTTTCTTTTTTCCTCGACCAACGCATTTTATGATTTGACAGTCGCGCTGCCACAACGTTTTTTCTTAAAACAATGTGCTTATCCCCTGTTTAACGCCTATTTGGCCTTAACAGCCACATTGATCTCCGGGATTGGCAAAAATCTAGGGTTTCTGTGTCAAACCCAATGTGTCTGAGTCCTTGAGATCATGCTTTGTCCTGCATGACTGGTTTTTGTTGATGTTTTGATTAATTGCCTCATTTTATTAGCAGATCCTTACTCTGAAATTTCAAGTGTTTGAGTGCAATTGGATTGATTTTAGGGTTTATAGGTTGATTGGTTGTCTCTTGTCTCTTGTGAGTGTCTTTGAGTCTCTGGTGTTCTGAATGATTAGGTATGTTCATCTGGTAAAATCACTTGAAACATTAACTTACAATGGTTTCGGTTTGTCTTGTGCGAAGTTGTTTTTCATGTGTATTAGGTCATTTTGCATTTTAAATCCATCTTTGTCATTTATCAAACATAGATTACATTGTTTGGTTTGAAACTGAAATGAGTATATTTTCTTGTCTATTTGAAAGAGAAAGTGAAAGAAATTTTCATTAAGTTCTTTGAATTTGGTGTTACTTTAATTGATGCCTTGTTTGCATTTAGGAGTAATTTGGATCCAAATCTTTGTTTTTTTATTTAGTTGAAGCTTAGTTGCATATAGACATCTGAAAATCAAAGAGCATCATATAAGTAAATGTGCATCTTAGCGAAGTGAAGACCATTTTTTGTTTTCAATAGATTTCATATTCATTAGTGAAAGTGAAGTTTAGTTTTTTTCTTGCATTTTGCATTTAGAAAAGTTAGTGGAGGCATATTTTTTGATGCATTAATTTCTTGAAATCTCTTCCCTCGTTAGTATATAGTTCATTGAAATGAAAGGTCTCATTTTTCTCATATAGTTGCATACTAGGATTCAGGTGACATCGTTTAATCCCAAAATTGAAACCTAATTGAAGAAAAAATTTAAAATTTACTGAATTAACCTAAGGATAATTTGGAACTCAATGCAAACATTTAGAGGTCTAGGCTAGAGACATTTTTAGGTGTTTATAAACCTAGCAATTATCGTTAACTACTTGCATTCCATCTTGGGGGTGAAATCTCATTCTTGTACGGAAGTATATCGAAGGTTCTCCAGTACCCTAGGGTATATCAGAGGAAATCTAGTATGGCAAGTATATTAGAATGCTCTCACTGAATGATTATGCATTAGACAACGGTAACACAAAGTTGTGCTCCCCATACCGTCGAGTATATATTAGGAGACCCTACTAGGTTTCTATCCTTTAGCCACAGGTAACTGAGTCAGGTGCCTTGTAAATGTGATACACCAAACAAAACATTCAGGGAGATCGACTGTTGTACGTTAAGTCCTTGGTTTCGGCTAAGGTGTATATAACAGTTCAAAGATTATTGGTAAACCCTCTTCCCTAGTACACCATTTTTTATTTATTTATTGTTTTTTAAGTTCCAAAATTTAATTGCCCACGATAACATGACTTATCTATGCAGTTATCCTTGGCCTCATATTGCCAAATTGATAGTAAATTTTAATTGTAGGCTCAAATCAACTGCCCCTCTATTGTTTTTGAGAAAAGGTCATCGTGGTTGAACCATTGGTGTCACCTTACATTTCCCCTTCATCATATGACACTGAAGGGTCATCACAAGGAGTTCATCCAAAGTTTTCACAGTCACTTGAAGCCTAAGTTCTTGAACTTGGAATGGTCCCAAGTATCCAACCCCTTGCTTCTCGTCCTCCACCACAAGACTCGTCATCATCTCAGGAATTTTATCGAGAAACTCCTGAGAGTCCACGAAGGTTTGTTTTATTCGCTCCAAATATGCTTTTTGATCTGTTGGCTATATCTCCTCAACAGTCGTATAGTCCATATGATAATCCCAATATACCTTTGGAGTTATCTCCATGACCATCTCATATTCCTCCTTGCCAATTGTTTCCACCCATGACTTCAAAAGGTAAGTTTCCAACTTCTTCTCAAGATCCTCCAGAAGTCTCATCTACTCATACTCCTGGTGTTGATAATGATTTTGAATATGACTTTCCACCTGAAGGTTATCCATATGTGGGAAGTGTTGCACCTCCACCACCCCCTGAAAGTAGTGAGCCTTTGTTTCTAGTTGGTTATACATCTTTGACTCAATTATTTTCAGGTACTCCAAGTGCGTATTCACATTATCACAATCCCATTTGGTCATCGGGCACCATGCCTACCTCTAGTCCATTTGTTTCAAACGCGGCCTCTCAAATTCCTATACCGACTGCAGTTTCATTAGTTCCTGTACAATCGTCAATTACAGTTGGGGCAATTAATGTCCCTACAAGTTCTCAAGGTCCTCCATTAAGTGGAAAATATGTGCCACCACCTATCCCACCGGATGGGGGGGAACAAACACCTCCGCCTTATGTACCTCCTGTTTCAAGTGGAGCTTATGTGAGTGCACCTCAAAATCACGCTACCGGAGCGAGTCAAAATGTTGGTAGTGTACCTTATCCTAATGGATCATCAATTCCATCTGAATCAGGCTAGATCCCGTATCAATAGCCTCTTTCGGCTAAGATACCCTACCAATAGCCGTACCCTTCGTATGGCTCTCAACAGCCTCAAAATCCACCCTTTACTCAACAGTTAGTTCCCGAAATGTAACCTGGTTCAAATCCCTCATTTGGGGCATCTGGTCAAATTCAAGTTCGAACTTATCACTACCAACTTAGAACTCAACAAATTCCACAAGAAACTTACCAACAACAACAACCTTATGTACAACAACAACATTTTGTACAACAAGGACCTTATGCGCAACAAGCGCCTTACCAAAAACCGTTGCAGCAACAAGGACATACCTTGCAGCAGCAAAGCCAACCTTTATATCAACAAGGTTAACCCTTGCAGCCACAAGGTCAACCCCTGCAGCAGTAGGGCCAATAGTTTTACCACCAGGGTTAACAATTGCAACAACAACCTTATAATCCATTTGCCACTCAAACTATCTATCCACCTTATGGTTCTCAATGGCCTATGGAAGGTTAGTATCAACCTTACCCTGGTCAAAACCCACCTTTGTGGGGGCAGAATGCACCTTTGTATGGTCAGAATACCCCTCAGTGGGGGTAATATCAAGCTTGTTATGGTCAAAATCCGCCACTTTGGGGACATAACCCATACCAACAAGGATGGAATCCGCAAGTTGGGCCTTATCAAACGCCGCCCATGCCTTTCAACCCGCAATTGCCATTTATAGCAATGTTGGAATTTCCATATGTGTCAAGGCTCACTAATGATCCAATACTTCATTCGCCTTATTGGCATTCGGTTCCCACTAAGGTTCCTGGTGATTTTCTGAAATTCGTAGGAAAGTCTGGAGAAGAACCCCAGGCCCACGTTATGACTTAACATTTATGGTACTCATTTAATTCCTCGGTTGAAGGATTTATTTGTTTATGTCTTTTCCAGCGAACCCTTATGGGTATTGCCATGAAATGGTACATCAAGTTACCTCGAGGTGCCTATCAAGACTTCAATTCTTTGGTAATGGCCTTCCTTACTCACTTCCAGTTACCGGTTCGTTATGAAACTAGTACCCATTTGCTTATGTCTTTGAAACAAAATACTACTACCCACATGTTATAGATCCATTTGGGCACATCAATCCCATCACTCATATTAGTACCATTAGGGCTCATCAAACCCTAATTCAATTGCTACATGTCCTAGACAAGTCACCACTTTGAATGCCTCCTTCCCTAAGAGTTTCTTGGCCTGAAGCCCTCCAGAATTGCCTCCTTGAGGGACCAGCACAACCTTGGTCAGGGGTAAGTGCGCTTCAGTGCAGGTAGGCCCATGTCAGGGTGCTTTCTAGAGCATTTAGGCCCACTTTGACCTGCGTTGGGCGAGTTTGAGCGAAATCATCATAGGGTTATGGGAATAGTCTTATATTTTGGAGCCATCTAGAAGATTCCCACACTTATAATCTCCTATGAGCTTGAAATTGGATAGGGAATGAGTTAAGTAACCTCATATCCTCTCATCCCTTCCTCCACAGAAACTAACTATAAGTTTGGAAGGCTATTCAATACCCTCATTTATGATCAAACCTCCTCCATTTTCCTATAAATTGAGCACTCATCTAAGTGATCATGGGTTGGACTTTGAGAGTTTGTAAGGAGATACTGTTGGTGTGAGGATTGAGATTATAAGCAAGTATTGTTATGCTGCCAGAGTGTTGTGCTATTGATGTGATGTTGGTTTGAACCTAAGCTGGAAGAGTGACAATGGATCAGACTTCATGGTTGTAATTCTTCCTTCTACTTAATAAAGTTGTTTACACCTTTTTCCATATGCTTATCTTGATTTATGATGTTTATATGTGTGAATGTATCTAATTCCATTTACTTATAGTCGATAGATCTTTTGCTTTGATTGGTTCTCTGTCTTCTATTTATACTTACAGGTACTTTTTGAGCGAGTTAAGTTCGAGAAGGAGCGACGAGATCCATACAAAGGAGACAAAAGGAAAGCGAAAAAACAAGTAGGTACTTTGATTCCCTTGTCTTATTTATCGTTTATAGAAAAAGGATAAGCACTTTAAATTTGTTGTTCTAGGTATAGCTACCTACTTAGGGTATTAGTATTTATCTGTAGATGCAAAATTACTCATAAAAAATTGGCGACTCCGCTAGGGAATGATCATCATTCCAGTAGTTTACCTTCATCGTAGTACACCCTAGTAGACTTTAATTTCTTCCATTGATCTTCTTTCAACCTTTTTGAAGTGTTTTTTGGTTAAAATTGTGCTTGAAATCCCCTAGGATGGCCTCTTTGGCGCCAACGTAGGTGTGGTCTAGAGACATAGCATTGCAGAGCACCCCTGGCTTGAGCACAGTGCTCTGAAGCACACTGTCTCCTATTCAAGGCTGTGTTGACCCTCCTTAGGACAAAAATCCCTTTTTTAAATTGATTTTTTGCCAAATTTCCTTTTGTTTTTGCTTACTGAAAGATCAATGATACTTGTGTCTCTGAAATCAATTTTTGTTTCCTTTGCCAGCCATACTCTGTCCTTGATTGTTTAGTGTTTCTTAAATGATTTCTTTATCACTAGCAATTCATTGTCAAAGTTAGTTTATCGTCTATTAATGTTTGTTCAAAAGAAAGCGTCATAAACGTCTTCATTTCTTTCGAAACGAAACTGTCATAAAGTCTTCGTTCTTGCAAAAAGATTGATTGTATGTCCATTAGTTTCCTTTTTTTCATCACAACATTAAGGGAATTGAAAAGAAAAACTTGCATTATGCATTGAAGAGGTTTGTGTGTTCTCATAGGAATAATTTAGGGAAATTGCATTAGATTTGTTCTTTGTTCTTTGATTACAAGAATCTGATTGCTCTATCCATACTAGCTAAGGTTTTCATTGTTAAAATTGAATGAAAATAATGCTTATCATATCAGTTGCATTCTAGGAATTGAAAATAGATCACATGATGAACCTTGAAAGGAAAGTCCTTAATCAAGATCAACTTAAAATTAACATCTATTAACCTAATGGAGCATTGTCACCTAACGCAAAACATTTAGAGGTTCTAGGCTAGAGACATGTTCCAACGTCATAAAACATAGCAACTGTCGCTAACTTATCTGCGATACATTCCGAGTATGATACCTCATTCCACATACGTGAGTATATCATAGCTTGTTCACGTACCTTTGGGTATATAGGGTAGTGTTACAGTATGTAAAGTATATGGGAATGCTCTCATTGAGCGGTTTCGCATTACACAAAGCTAATACAGATTGGGCCTCCACGTACTTTCGGGTATATATGGGAGGACAACACTAGGTTTCTATCCATCCTTAGGTAATTGAGTCGGCCACCTTGTATAATGTGATACACCGAACACAACATTCGGGGAGATCACATGCCCGTACTTCTTGGTTTTCCAGGAGGTATTATGTAGTTCACAGTTTCTTGGTAAACCTTTTGCCTAGTTTACCCCTTTTTGCTTATTTATTTTTTGTAATAAAATCAATCAGCAACCATGGAGGAAAATCAACCCTTACCTCGTTGTTCGCTGAGAGCAGTGAGTAAACTGCCTTTACTGCCTGAAGCTACACCCATCTGGTCGAAGCGGTCTTGTTTTACTGGATCCAGTACTTCACAAGCTTTTGGTTCTTCATCTGAATTACCAGAAAGACCTATACTGGTAAGTATTGTGACCCCAGTTACTCCTACAGTTACTGGTACATCTATTACTGAAGTGGAATCTCCACAATTACTCGAGGAAACTAGAACTGAATCTAGTAAAACAGTAACCCAAGATGTTCAACAACAAGTTGATTCTCAATTCGAAGTTGTTCAACAAGAAATTACTTTTGAACCTGAATCTGTTCAACCAGAAGTTGATCTTGAACCTATCATTGTTCAATCAGAAGTTACTTCTGAACTAGAAGCTGTTCACGAAGCCCAACCCAAACCTATTCTTTTACCATAACATTTGGATCTTGAGGTTGAACAATCAGAAGTTGTTACCTTATCAGAAGAAGATCGACCAGTACGTCCTTAGACATCTGTAACTGTTGAGACTTCCTCTTTACCTCAACAACAAATACCAGAAATCTATTACGGACCTGACGGTGAAATTCTTCCACCTAGTTTGATTTCGATAGAAGAGGAACTTGAGGTAGAACCACCCAAAACTCCATTCCATTTTGGAATTGGACTTTATATGTATCCTCATACTCCTGATTTTACTGCCCCTTTTGATCTCGATTACTTTCAGACACCCATTGATTCATTAGGAAACTTATTTGGGCATTTGGTTATGGCAGAGTCAACATCCTGGACCATACCATCTGTCACGGCTATGACAAAATCTTCTGTCGCAACCTATTCAATGTTTAATACAACACCTGAGTCACACTTGTATGGTGTTCCATCTGTCCCATCGGGTTACCAATCTTTATCTGGAACCCACTCAGGTGTTGGTTCTAGCTCTTGGTCTTCACCAATGTCCTCTACTAGAATTTTATTTGGTTTCTCATTAACGGATACCGAATAGTTGAACCCATCAAGTTCACATCAAGCTGGTTCATCTGGTTACCATCCTATGTATCCACTTTACATTGTACTACCCCCATACGGAGAACAATATGCAAATTCTCCTTATCCTCCATTTTCTGTGGGGCAACCATATTTCGGTATGTCGTTGTCTTTAGGTTAGCCTGGAATGACTGTCTGTCAGTGACATCCAACAATGCCCGTTCAACCTAGGCTTGTGTATCCATCACAACCTATGAAATCTGTCTCATCCATACCTACAACACATGTTGTTATAACTTTACTACAGTCGCAAGCTCAGACCATTGTATCTTGACCTATGCAAGCTGGTCCTTCAACCTCAGACCCCCATGTTTCAGGTATATAGATCCAGCCTTCTCAGGCAGTTTTACAACAACCACTAATGTTTCGAGTCCAACAACTTTAGGCTACTTTACCTTTTATTGGAATGACTCAGACTTACACTGGTTTAGTGTATTCACAACTTGGCCAACCTTACATTGGTGGGCAACAACCGTTAAATCAAAAACCGTTGTATTAACAACAACAATAGTTGCTTCAACAACCTTGGCAGCCCCAATATCAACAACAACAATTCCAGCAATACCAACCTCAACATGGACTTGGACAACAAGCCTATGTTGGGTTTGGCCAGCAATAAGTTTATCCAGGTCCTGGTCAACAAGCCTATGCTGGGTTTGGACAACAACAATTCTACCCTAGTGCACAACAACAACCTTACACCGGATTTGCTAAAAAAACTTACCCATATCAAGGTTACTAGCAGCAGATGCCTTATGCTGGTATGCAAAGGCCTATTTCCCAAGCAATCCCATCTTACCCCGGATATGCTCAACGTGACCTCAATAGACAGTTGCCTTTCATTGCGACACTTGAGTTACTAGATCTAAATCGGCTCACCAATGACCCAATTCTTTATGCACCTTTGTGGCCGGTGATTCCTCATAAGTTACCTTCCGATATTCTGAAATTCAATGGAAACCCTGGAGAAGACCCGTCCAACCAGGTCATGAATTTTCATTTATGGTGTTCATCAAACTCCTTGAATGATGATTCTGTTAGACTTTGTATTTCCCAGAGAATGCTTACTAGTCCAGTTGCGAAGTGGCACATTGAGTTACCACAAGCTTCTTTTGATAACTTCACTACTTTAAATACCACGTTTTTAACCCACTTCTAGTTACCCATACGAAATGAAACTAGATCAGAACTATTAACCAACTTTAAATAGACTATTGCCACTCATATCTCTGATCATATTCATGAGTGGCATCATTGTCATCGGATGGTTAAAACTTATGTTCCTGATCAACTTCTAGCTGAGTGGTTTATAAAATCCTTGCAGTCATCTATCACTGAGGATGTGGCAAAAGATGGAGTTGTCACTGAAGAGCGAGTAATTGCTCGTGCCCAATATTTGGACTTGATTTATACAGAGTGTGGCACGATCTATGACAAGATCCCGAATGCACCCCGACCAGCTTTCACTGTTCCTCCTCCACCATCAAGTAAGGACTCTCATGCCAGAGACGGTGTGATTGGTTCTTCAAGCACACAAATGACAGGTAGACCATCTGGTCAAACACTTGCCATTTCTAATCAAACTTCAAATGCATCTAATAACACTCTTTCTTCCGAAACCAATGCTGTGTCATCTGACAAAGGCAAGAATGAAAAGCAACCAGGAAGCAAGATGAAGGGGAAAAAAAAGAAGAAACAAAATAACTCCCCTCAAGAAAAATCATCTGATTCCTCTCCTTCAGTTAGGAAACCTTGTTACCCATGTCTGATCTGTAACGATGAAAATTTTACGTGAGATTGTCCTCACCGCTCCAAATTCTCAAAGCTTCTGAAGATTTCTAATACATATGCAGTGTTGATTGATCCTTTTCCAAACTCGGAGACACATATGGTTGCTACAGACCATGCTTCCACTTCCCAAGTGCTTATGCTATCCGCCTCTAAGCCGAAAAATGATATTTTGGTGTCAACACGAAGTAAATATTATGGAAATCAACCGTCGTTGTCAAATAACCAGGCTGATCAACCTAATCCTTCGACCTTGACTTCAAATGATCCTATTCCACCACCTATTGCACCAGAGTTAACAATAAAACCGCCTAAGGGAGTTATACATAAATTGACATTTAACCCTCGAGCTCGAGTTGCACAAAATTATAACATAGTAGAAGATTTGGCTCAGTCACCTTCTACTATGTCAATGCTTGAGGTACTTTAGATCTGTCCCTCCCAAAAGCAACCTTTGTTGTCAGCAATTGCTGGAATTGATCCAGCTGATTCCAATCTTGTGGTTTTCAACCATGCAGGCTATACACCACAGTTACCAGTGCAATTATCATTCCTTATTCAAGTAAATGCCTTGAATAAACTTGTTAATCGAGCCATTATTGATGAGGGGGCATCTACTTGTATTATGTCTATGAATTGCTGGAAAACACTTGGCTCACTGCATTTGTCACGTTCGCCAAGAACGTTAAAAGCTTTTGATGGTCGCACATATACGCCTTGTGGAATATTGAGTAATATGCAAATCAAACTAGGAGGTAAAACAATAACTGTTGAAGTTGAGGTTGTTGACGGAATGCTTGGCTACAACATTTTACTAGGAAGACCATGGGTTTATGCCATGGCTGTTGTGGTTTCAACATACTTTTGTGCGATTTCATTCCCTCATAAGGGTGGAATCACAATTATCGACCAACTCGCTTTCTTCGCCTCTAGTTCACAGGTTACTGGAAGCATTCCATTGGTACACGAAACCCCACTATCTCTTCAAAACATTGGTGTAGGTCTCTTTAAAGGTTCTTCCCTAATGGGTAATTTTTCACTACCACCACCATCATTCTTGGCGAAAGTGGTAAGAGTCGAGACTTGCAACATGATATCTTCCACTTCATCTGACTTAAGGAAGATTACCAATAGTTTTGAATTTGATAGTAGTAATGAAAACATGCTGCTAAGCCTTATTGAGCTAGCATAACAATCAATCTTTTTGGTTTGTGAGGCAAATCCAAATCCATTTTTGTCAATTGTATGGGTAGATCGTTCATTAGAATATGGTACTTCCTCCAATCATTTTTCATTTATATTTTCTTTTGATGAAGGAATCATCCAATCAATGATGATGGAAGGAGAACTATGGGAAGATTATCATTATTGTTCCCATCTTCCAGATCACATAGAAGATTATTCAAATGAACTTAATCCCCCTTCAGTTGTCAATTTCCTTTCGAATTTTGTTTTCATAGATACAGTAGATTCCGAGTGAAACCTGTCAAATATCGAAGAAACTATTTCTACCAATATTTCAACCAAACCTGACATTGTAGAAAACATTCATGCTGGCAAATCTTGTTCTCCATCAGAAATTGATATTTATTGTTCTCTATTTCGTGAATTTCGAGATATATTTGCATGGTCATATGAGGATATGCCAGGAATTGAATCTAGTATAGTTTAACATGAAATCGAAATGTATCTTGATGTCAAACTAGTGCAACAATGCCTCGACCCTGTTCATCCAAATAAGGTTGCTGCTATTACAATAGAAGTTGAAAAACTTTTGCATGCTGGTTTCATTTACCCTTTTCCTCTTACTGATTGAGTTTCCGATATTGTTCCTATCATGAAGAAACAAGGGACAATACGAGTGTGCATCGATTATAGGGATGTTAATCAGGCTTGTCCAAAAGACAACTATCCTACTCCCTTTATCGACTAGATTATTGATGAATGTGCCGGATGCGAAATATTCTCATTGATGGATGGTTTTTCTGGCTATAATTAAATCAATATCCGCCGAGAGGACCATTCTAAAACAACTTTTATTTGTCCATTGGGAACATTCGCTTATAGGAAACTCCCTTTTGGTTTGAAGAACATGGGGGAAACTTTTTAGAGGGCAATGAATTATGTCTTCCATGACATCAAACATATTGTTCAACCATACCTGGATGATTTACCTGCTCATTTACAAAAGCGGTCTGATCACCCGCAACATTTGAGAGCTATATGTTTACGGTGTAAACACTACAAAATACGAATCAATCCACACAAACGTGTGTTTTATGTTGGTTCTGGTCGTTTTCTTGGATTCATAGTGTCTAAGGAGGGAATTAAACTTGATCCACTTAAGGTTCAGGCAATTCTTGACTTGCCTCCACCTTCCAATCTATTACAATTATGAAAACTCCAAGGGAAGGCTAACTTTCGGAGGAGGTTCATTCCCAATTATGTTGAAATGGCTAAAGGATTTACTCGTCTTTTGAAAAAGGGGATACCCTTCCATTGGGATCAGGTTGCGCAAGCTTCCTTTGATGCTCTTAAAGCTACCTTGATAAGAGCCTCATTAATGTATCCCCGAATTATCAAAATGACTACTTCCTATATCTCACAGCTATAGATACAACCTTTGGAATGGTTTTAGTCCAAGAAGAAGATGGGATTGGACATTCAAAATATTATTTGAGCCAAAATCTCAATGATACGGAAGTTAAGTACTCTTACATCAAAAAGTTAGCTCTGGCTACTGTTCAAGCTGTACAAATATTTCGTCACTACATCCTACTCCAAAAGAGCACTGTCATTTTGGATTGCAACCCTATGACATATATTTTGTCACGTCAATTTCTAGGGGGAAAATAATCAAAATGGATCGTCATTTTGTAGGATTTTGATTTTGAATTCTTTGCAGCCTTCCCTTGAATATCGTTGATTCAACATCAGAACCATCAATTCTGGATGAGTCTTTGTTCTTGATTTCAAAATTTGACGTGTGGTATGGAGATATACTAATTTATCTCCAGACCCAAACTTTCTGGCCTGATACCTCTCACTCACAACAATGACATATCCGATACCGAGCCAAAGATTATCTCATTATTGGCGACACTCTTTATCGTCGTGGTATCGATACGATTTTACGAAGGTGCCTCACTCATGAGGAAGTTGAGAAAGTTTTGAATGATTTCCATTCAGGTGCTTGTGGTGGACGCTTATCTAGTTATGCTACTACGCAAAGAATTCTCCATGCTGGTTACTTCTAGCCTACCATATTCAAAGATTGCATATTGCCATCAGAAGCTGTCATGCATGCTAGATCTATGATTGTAAATCTAGATTACCACCTGCACCATTGCATCCTATCATCGTTGTTGGATCATTTGCCAAATGGGGTATTGACTTCATGACATGTAACCACACCTCGGCTGGGGGGCATGGGTATATTATAGTTTACATTGAATATTTCACAAAATTGGCTGAGGCGATGCCAATATTAAACAATAGTGGCGAGACAGCTGCACATTTCTTTTTCAACCACATGGTTGCCCAGTTTGGTGTACCACAGGCTATAGTTACAGATCATGGGTCACATTTTTGCAATCACATGATGGCTGAGTTGACTACCAAGTTAGGATGTTTACATGATAGTTCCACTCATTATCTGCAAGGTAATGGACAAGTTGAAGCCATCAACAAATTCCTAAAGCGAATTCTTCAAAGAATGATAGGGGTTCATAAATGAAACTGGCATTTAATCCTGTACTTTGCCTTATGGGCATATCGAACCTCGGTGAGAAATGCAACTGGATTTACACCCTTTCAATTGGTGTATGGTCTGGAGGCAATCTTGCTGATACAATGTGAAATTTCATCTCTCAAACTCGCGATTGACCTATTACCCGACACTTCTGAAGAAGAAGTGTGTTTCTTAGAACTTATCCATCTGGATGAAACCCTTCGTGAAGCCGCATTGGCTAAAAAAGTGCATAAGAAATGCATCAAGGCCCAATATGATAGAAATGTCAAGCCTCGCGTTTTCTCAAAAGGAGACCTGGTCTTTCTTTACGATCAAGAAGCTGATAAACAAGGAGTAGGAAAATTTGAACCACTATGGATGGGTCCTTATATTGTCAAGTGTGTTTTGGAAAAATGTGCCTACGAGTTGGTGGATTATGATGTAATTCCATTGTCATAGACCCGAAATGGGTTGTATCTCAAACGTTAGTATGCTTAATTGAGTGTAGTAAAATTCATTGTATATATGCTTTAATTGCATGTGTGTGTGTTAGTGTGTCTTTTAGAGTTTTTATGTGGTTAAGTAATCCACTTTGCATTTGTTGCAGATGTCGGAACCTTTGGAACTATTTGTTGGTTACGTCGATGGTGCTAGTCGTAGTAAACATAACCTATCTTTTGCAGCATAGGCCATTTTCGCTCCAAGTGGCGAGTTAGTAAGTTTTCAAGGGATTTGGATCGGTCGATCAACGAACAATATCGTTGAGTATAGCGCGTTGATTGAACTTCTCCCTAATGCCATTTCACTTGGGATTTGCTGAATCATCATTAGGCTGGACTCACAAATCATTGTACTACAACTAACAAACATTTATACTATCTGAAACCCAACGATTCTTCGCATGTTCCTTAGAGTTCATCTTTTGGAAAGAAATTTTGAGTACATTCAATATCAATATATTTCTAGAAACTTTAACACATTAACTGACTCATTAGTGAACTATGTGTTAAATAGACATTTGTGACACATGTAAAAGTAAAATTTTCAATTCACATCATTAGTTGAATATGGTTGCACATAACCATATATATAAAAACTCTGAAAGTAAAATAGATAGATGTTTTAATTTTTTTTACAAAATTTGTGTCGAAGACATGTTTGGTCATCTAACCTAAAAACTCAAAATGCATGCAAAAAACATCCTAAGTAGACCTAGTGATGCTCATGATAACAGGTCACAACCTGAGCTATCATGCACAAGAGCCGCATCCAACGGTCTGGAACACCAATAGTATGGTGCTGCAACCTCATAGGTAAGTCCTTGATCCAGACATCTGGAATACCAAGGGTTAATCCCTCCACATGATCCTACAACTCTTCCAGTGTCTCAGCCAAATCCAAATCTTGTAGAACTACTCTCCCAACATTTCTCCGCACTGACCCTCCTGCCTCCTATTGGTGCCTCATAGGTCGAACATCACCCACATTTGCATGCATGAGAATGATTTTAGTTTAGCCTTGGAACATAAAAACACAAAAAACATGTAGAAACTTAAAAATCAAAAAACATTTTGGTCAAAAACAATTTACCTACAGCACCCCATTGAGCGCCCACTGGTAAACTCAACTCTGGGTCTCCACAAAAATCCATCCTTGAATATGGATGCTCCTCGATGACAATGTGTTGTCGATCAAGCCAATTGAATAATGTAGTGGAAAATGTAATCGATGACTAACCAGCATGTCTAGCCATCAATTCGACCCACCGCTGCATCCGTGGATCTCTAGGACCAGCTATACCCAGTATTACATGTTGGGGCTGCTTCAATGGAATTCTCTCTAAGGTAAAACAAATTAAGAGTGATCCATAGCTAAAGTTGTTTGTATTACTGCTCTTTACCTTTGTCAACTGCTCTTTCAGTGAAGAAAGTACTGCCTCACACAATTTGAATAAAGTTGGCTCAAGACACTCAAGTGTTGTTGCCCGTATGATCTGTTCGCCAGATGAAGTGTCACACTGCCTACCAACTTTGCGATGGTGAAAAGGATTGTTCTCAAAGGAAAATCATGGATATCTTTAATTATTATCTTTCTGTCCTTTCTAGGTTGTGTACATGGCCGATAAAATTATCGAACATAGTCCCTCACTGACTCCCCTCCACGGGATGAACTTGAAAGAGATATGGGGGCACCACATCTCAACAACCCTGTAAGAAAGTAAACATCATTGATCACAATAGGGACCACTTTTTCCCTTATGTGAAAACCTTGATCTGTCGAATCCCGTGCATGAACTAGGAACTGCAATAGTTCTGATTGTTGCCTCATTCCGGACAACCTGAAGTATTTGAGCAACCCACAGTTTTTGAGGGCCTCAAATGTACCCAGATCATTTAGGGAAACTATGTCTTGTTCTTCATGCTCTCTTTCTCACCAAGTAATAGACATTATGACCCGATGAAAGCCTGAAATAAAACCATAAGCTTAGTTAGGATCCTTTTCATGCAAAAAAACTGAAGAAATTTTGGGTCAATTTGGTGAAACAACTTTGTAAAACTCGCGCAGCGAAGCCCAGGTAAGGAGACAGTGTGCTACAGTACATAATACCTTATGTCTGGGTGCTCCCTAGTGTATTTTTTGACATGCAAGCCTACGCTGACCCTGGGGTGAAAAATTCAAACCCTAGTGGCCCTAGAAACCCAAAAAACTTGCATGAAACAGTAAAAGAATGACATGAAAAGAAAGAGGAGGGTAGATCTCCTACCTGGTTCGGACAATATGAGAAATGATCCGCAGAATCTCTCACAATCAGTTGATGAAGATCAAGGTAAAAAACAGAGTCAAAGCACAAACATAATGGTAAATATCAAATGGTGAAAATAACATGGTAAATTCTTGTTTTTATATTTATTTCATGATCATTAAATGAGTAAACTTTAGTATTTACCTATTTTTACCAATGAAATAGGCATGTTTATTCTGTTTAGTGTTGCTTTGAATAGATTTACAGTTGACTTATAGAATTTGATGTGCACGATTGTGAATTGTACTTTGACCACAGAGCATACTTTTATCTCTTTTTTGAGCTCTGTTAAACATCGAAAAAGGAACCCCCTTGGAGTCCTCTTTAAGATCTTCTTAGAATCTCGAAATATGAAAATATTTCCAAGTGCTTGTCCTTTTCAGCTCGTTAATGGATTGGAAACAACATCTACTCAGTATAATTTTAACCCTTTTTCGGGCTGAGATAGATTATTTACAAAAAAGGAATACGTTGACCGAACATGGTTAATAGGTTCTCTCTTGTATTTTTTTTACGCTTTTTCGAACTTGAGAGACAAATATACGAAAAAGAACTTGTGGAGTTTTCTTTTTGTCCCTTTTCAAACTCTCTAAACATGAAAAGGACTGAGTTATCATTGTCGTTAGACTCGTTAAAACATCAAATATTGACAAACTTGTCCATCATGACAAGACTAAGTTTCACCTTTGCTAGACTCATTAAAACGTCACATAGCAATGGATTCACCTGAAGGGTGGAATTATATAACAAGCATATGTTATCCTCCTCAAGCTTGATAAAAATAAAGACGCACTGGTCAGCAATGACTAGGGAAAATGGGAAAAGTGGTAAACCACTTTATGAAAGTAGGTCGCTCTTGAACATGACACTTTCACTTCATCATTTGTGACTATATGGGTTGGGTTATCTGCTTGATGGTCATCATACCTTGGTCTATCACACCATCTATTAATTTTATTTTGGGTCAATGCTGCCAATTCATTTAGCATTGCCGACATGTTCAAGAGAAGTCACTCAGTTAAAATTCATCCTTTGCAATACTCATAAACCTTCATTTTCATGACCGCCATTCCTGAACCTTGTGTCATTAGTGAAATTCCGTCTCCAAAATCATTACATTCATTTTGTTTCATTGATGTGGGATACATCAAGGCCCTCCTACGATGAGTCACTTCTTGTCAACATCAGCACATTATCCAAGAAGTTGACTTAGAAACACCCTTCCTGTACCTTGAGGCTTGCATAGAACAATGACAGGTTTCTCACTTTCGGTGATAGGTTGACATCATTGGCCTTCAACCGAAAGACTTTGTATGGTATTCGACATCAAAAAATTCATTCACACCATGCAGAGTGTACTGTAGTACCTTGAGGATCATTATCATTATCGGTGATTTCTCTCGCGCCTGTTAACATCTTACATCATTGGCTGGTAATCAGACGGTGTATTCCCATGTTCAACTTCAGATCACATATTCACATGGTTAGACTCGTACTTGAGCGAATGATTTAATGGGATAAAAGACCCTGGATCTAGTTTCATCCATCCGGGTTGTGATTTCAGGAAAGTACAAAATAATCCATACAATGGATTTACATTGATGGTCATTCGATCATGGGTCTATATCTGTAGACAACTATCTATGTACTTGTAATGAAAGTTTATATGTTGAGCATGGGTATGCCTTCCCTCAGCGATTCATGAGAAAAATCAAAATATCATGATATATGTATTGTAATCGATGTAGGTCACCATCCACTTCGGAACCTCCTCATCACATTGTAAAGCATATCACTCGACATTATTTTTTTTGACTTCATGCTTTAGGGGGCAGTTGTTACAGATCCATTTGGGCACATCACTCCCATCACTTAGATCAGTACCATTAGGGCTCATCAAACCCTAATTCAATTGCTACATGACCTAGACAAGTCACCACTTTGAATGCCTCCTTCCCTGAGAGTTTCTTGGACTGAAGCCCTCCAGAATTGCCTCCTTGAGGGATCAGCGCAGCCTTGGTTAGGGGTAAGTGCGCTTCAGTGCAGGTAGGCCCATGTCAAGGTGCTTTCCAGAGCACTTAGGCCCACTTTGACCTGCACTCGGCGAGTTTGAGCGAAATCATCATAGGGTTCTGGGAATATTCTTATCTTCTGGAGCCATCTAGAAGATTCCCACACTTATCATCTCCTACGAGACCGAAATTGGATAGGGAATGAGATAAGTAACCTCCTCTCCTCTTATTCCTTCCTCCATGGAAACTAACTCTAAGTTTGGAAGGCCATTGAATACCCTCATTTATGATCAAACCTCTTCCATTTTCCTTTAAATTGAGCACTCATCTAAGTGATTAGGGGCTGGACTTTGAGAATTTGTAAGGAGATAATGTTGGTGTGAGGATTGATATTATAAGCAAGTATTGTTATGCTGCTAGAGTGTTGTGCTATTGATGTGATGTTGGTTTGAACCCAAGCTAGAAGAGTGACAATGGATCAGACTTCATGATTGTAATTCTTCCTTCTACTTAATGAAGCTGTTTACACCTTTTTCCATATGCTTATCTTGATTTATGATGTTTATATGTGTGAATGTATCTGATTCCATTTACTTATAGTCGATAGATCTTTTGCTTTGAATGGTTCTCTGTCTTCTGTTTATTCTTGCAAGTAATTTTTGAGCGAGTTAAGTTTGAGAAAGAGTGACGGGAGCCATATAAAGGAGACAAAAGGAAAGAGAAAGAACAAGTAGGTCCTTTTATTCCCTTATCTTATTTATCATCTATAGAAAAAGGATAAGTGATTTAAATATGTTGTTATAGGTATAAAACCTAGGGAATTAGTATTTATCTGTAGATGCAAAATTCCTCATAACACCACGTCTCTAATCATATCCATGAATGGAGACTTCAACGTCGCCTTATCAAGTTTGATATACATGATGAGTTGTTAACTGAATGGTTTACCAAATATAAGTCAACAAAATTTCCAAGGACATAGAGATGGGAGGTTGTGTCACTGAACAAGTCATTTCCCATGCCCAATATTTAGATTTGGTGTATTCTCAATCCAACACATTATATGATCTCTTGCCTAATGCTTCAAGACCATCTATGATCCAACATCTTCTAAGCTTCTGGATGTGCCGCTTGTCAATGGTGTTACTGGGTCAGTGACTAAAACTTCCAGTAAAGCTTCTTCGAAGCAAAAATCCATTTCAAATCCTGCATCCAATCCTCCTTCTAGTCTCCCTCCAAATCCTCGTAAAACCTCTGAGGTTAATGTCGTTCAGTCTACCACGGTAGACAAAGTCTCTAAAGGTAAAAAGAATGGTAAAGGAAAAGCAAAATCTGATACCCCAAAACATGATCCTCCATAGTCGTCTATTGATGATACATCTAAATGTAAGCCCAAATATCCTTGCCTCATTTTTGAGGAAGATCACTATACCAAGTATTTGCCCCATCGTACAAAAGTTAGTTGCTTGTTAAAAGGCACTCAAGGGGCACCGGCTGTAGTGAAAGAACAATTCCCATCACAACAGACCAAATTGGTAGAACAACCGCAATCTTCTACATCTTCGGGTTCTTAGGTTTACATGAGTGGAACAGTGCCTATTTATGTTGCAACCCAGTCAAAAGACTATCAAACTCCTAAAAAATAGATTGTGGAAAAATAAGTTATTGATACATTTTCTACTTCTACTCCACCCCAGTTCCAGTCCTCTTCATATTGAGAGACCTAGTAATGACTTTGTTATTCGACCGCCTCCCAAGGGTGTTCTTTGGAAATCATCTTACAATCTAAATGCGCAAGCTACCCAACATTATAATATTGTCGAATATTTAGCTCAAGTGCCTTCAGCGATGCCTGCCTTGGAAGTTCTCCAAACTTGTCCAATGCAGCGGAAATCATTACTATCCGCTATAGGAGGAATTAACCCTACGGATTCAAAGTTGATCACTTTTGACCTGGAAAATCATGTTCATCGGCTTCCCCATCAACTTGCGTTCTTAATCCAAGTCATTATAAAAGGGAATACGATTCATTAGACTATGATTGATGATGGTGCTTCCACCTACATCATGTATGTTTCATGATAGAAAGCTATAGGCTCTCCGCCTCTCAACCAGTCTCCAAACACCTTAGAAGCCTTTGATGACAGAGGATCTCATCCTTACAGTATTCTCACAAGTTTTCCCATCACGTTGGAACAAAAAACTCTTGAATTAGAAGTAGAAGCCGTTGATGCAACTCTTAATTATAAACTTCTACTTGGAGGAAGTTGGATTGATGCTATGTTTTGTGTGGTTTCTTCTTTCTTCCACGTGCTCCATTTTCCCTATGAAGGGAAAATAGTCACCATTGATCAATTAGCCTTTTTATCTTTTGGTTCTTCAAATGGAAATGTGCCATATGTGGGAAATATCGAAATTTCTTATCAGAGCATTGGGGAAGGTCTTTTTAAAGATTGCTCTTATTGGAACTTTTTCCCTCCCACCTCCTCATGTCACTTCTGTCAACATGATATGTACTTCTTATGATCCTTGGATCGTTCCATCTCCAGATCAGGTTGATTCTTTTGGTGATGTTATACCTCTCAACATAGCTAAACAAGCTTATCAAGTTGTTTTTTTGGCTTCGACGACCGCTTCTGAAACTCATACTACTCTTAGTATGCATCTAGACATGTATTCACAATCTCCTTATCTTGGTTCTTGGTATTCACTAGATCCCTTGAATGAGACGTTTCCCACTGACGAGAGTATCACTGAGGTTATGTCTCTTGAGGAAACTCCCTGGAATAATGCTCATCATCGTTCCTTATTTCTCCCGAGTCTTGGAGAGATTCCATCATCTCCAGATACCTTTATTTCCCGTACACTTACCATCCACTTCAAACACCCATCTTGGTGCATGAATTTTTGTCTAAGGGAAACATGGGGAACATCATTGGTATCATGCCTATCGATATTTTTGTAAAACTAGGAATTGTCGATAACATCCATGTCGGGGTTTCTTGTTCTCCTGATGAGATCAAGATTTACACTACCCTTTTTAAGGAATTCCGCGATTTCTTTTCCTGGTCATATGAATAAATGCCTGGAATTTATCCAAGTATAGTTGTGCACGAAATTCCTACTTATCCAGATGCGAAAGTTACTTGTCAACGACTTTGTCCTGTGCACCCTAGAAAGGCAGTTTCTATTAAGGGAGAGGTTGAAAGACTTCTAAAGCTTGGTTTTATCTACCCCATTCAATCAACAGATTGGGTTTCGAACATTGTCCATGTGACTAAAAAATAAGGGAATCTCCGCATTTGTGTTGATTACCATGATATCAATCGGGCCTATCCCAAGGACAATTATCCAACTCCTTTTATCAATCAAATCATTGATGAATGCGTCGGGAGAGATTTTTCTTTTATGGGCAGTTTTTTTGGATACAACCAAATTAACATTCTTCCCACCGATCAACATAAAATTGCTTTTATCTATCCATGGGGAACCTTTGCCTACAACAAACTCAATTTTGGTCTAAAAAATGTTGGTGATGCCTTCCAACGAGTGATGTCTTATGATTTTCATGACATCAAACACATCATTCAACCATATCTTGATGATTTACCAGCTCATTATGCTAAGTGTCATGATCATCCTAACCACTTACGAGTGGATTTTCTTCGTTGCAGACACTACAATATTCATTTAAATTCACATAAGTGTGTCTTATGCATTGAATCTCGTCATATCCTAGGGTTTGTAGTATGAAAGGAAGGATTCTGGATTGATCCCCTCAAATTTGAGGCCATTAGAAACTTATCCCGTCCATCATCTTTACATCAGTTGCAGATCTTGCAAGGGAAAGCTAATTTCTTTCATCGTTTTGTACCCAATTATGGTGAGCTTGCCAAGGGATTTACTCGTAAAAAGGGGATCCCGTTTATTTGGGATGAACTCGTTCAAAAACCTTTTGATGCATTAAAGAACACTCTCATTAGTACTCCTTTGTTGCATCCTCCCGACTACCACCGTGATTACTTCTTGTACTTTGCTGCAACTGATAGTACTATTGCCATGGTACTTGTGTAAGATGATGATGATGGAAATGAACACGTGATTTACTACTTAAGCCAGAATCTTATCAATACCGAAACTCAATATGCCCATGTCGAGAAACTTGCTTTAGCAACTGTTCATGTTGTTCAATGCTTTCAAAACTACATCCTTGGACAAAAAACCACTATGATTTCCGATTGCAACCCCATGACCTACATTCTGACTCGTCGGTTGCTGGGGGGAAAATATTCTAAGTTTATTGTTATCCTTCAAGAATTTGATTTGGAGTTTGCTATGACCAAAGCAAAGAAATCATTGGTCTTCACTGAATAGATTTATGACCTTCCCTCTACAACCACATCTGTGGCTTTTGATGAGCTCATTCCTGATGAGGCTCTCTTTCTCATCAACACTCTTGACCCATGGTATGAGGATATTATTGTCTATCTCCAGACCCAAACTTTGTGATCAGAATTGTCTAATTTTGAACGTCGTCACATTCGATGTCAGTCCCAACCCTATCAAATCATTGTTGATACTTTGTACCATGTTGGTATTTATTCTATCCATCATAGATGTTTGACACTTGAAGAAGTTGGGAGAGTTCTCAATGACTGTCGCTATGGGGCTTGTGGTGGTCACATGTCTAGGTATGCTATTGCTCAGAAAATCCTTTTTGCCGGTTATTTCGGGCCATCCATATTTAAGGATTGCATTTTAGTAGTCCAAAAATGTCATGCCTACCAGATTTACAACCGTAAACAACACCCCCCACCCACACCACTACACATAGTTGTTACCGTCGGCCCCTTTGGTATATGGGGGATTGATTTCATGACATGTAACCCTCGCTCGACTGGGGGGCATGGTTATATCATCGTTTCCATTGATTATTTCACTAAATGGGCAGAGGCGATGCCCACACATGACGCTGATGGTAAAATTGCTGCTCAATTTATTTTCAATCATGTCATAGCTCAATTTGGTGTTCCTCAAGCCATCGTTACTGATCGTGGATCTCATTCCTGAAATTACATGATGGTGGAGCTTACTAATCGGTTGGGTTTGCATCGCGACACTCAAATCCTTATTATCCACATGCCAATGGCCAAGTTGAGGCAGTCAAAAATGTCCCGGTTACTATACTTCGATGCACCATTGGGATGCATAAATAAAATTGGCATCTTATGTTATTTTCGGCTCTTTGGGCTTATTGAACCATAACTAAGATTGTCAATGGATTTACACCTTTTCAGCTGGTGTATGGTCTGGATGCAACTCTTCTGATTGAGTGTGAAATTCCTTCATTGAAACTAGTCGTTGAATTACTTCTTGATACCTCACCTGAAGAAGAGAATTTACTTTACCTTGAAAGGCTCAATGAAAATCGTCATTTCGCAACGTTAGTAATTGAAGCCCAGAATAAATGAGTAAAATCTCAATGCAATAGAACTGTTTCTCTTCGCGTTTGCTGAGGGTGACTTGGTCTTGCTTTATGATCAAGCCAATGACAAATTAGGAGCTCGGAAATTCAAACCAATGTGGCATGGACCTTACATTGTCAAACGATTTTTACAAAAATGTGCCTACAAGTTAGTGGAATACGAAGGAAATTCTTTGGGTGAGCCCCGAAACGGGCTTTACGTGAAGAAGTATTATGCGTGATCATTCGTGTAAATACTTATGTACATTAGTGTGCAATTTGTTTTTGGTGTGTTAGTTTGCTTTTGCAAAGCTTTTCCTCTGCTTACCTCTTTCTCTACTTGGTTTGTAGATGTCATCCAACCATTACATCAGTTTTGCCGATGGTGCTTGTCGCAGTACACAAAATCTATCTTCCACTGCATGGGCAATCTATGACCCTAATGGTGAGCTAGTGAATTTATGAGGTATATGTTTAGGTCGAATGACTAATAACATTTCCGAATATAGTGCGGTCATCAAAATTTTTTCAGAAGCTATCGCTCTTGGAATTATAGAGTTAATCGTAAAACTTGATTCACAACTCATTGTGGTACAACTTAATGGACAATATTAAGTTAAAAACCCTCAAATTTTGAGAATGTATTTGTGAGTTTGCTTCTTGGAATGAGAATTTGATTTTATTACTTATCATCACATTCCAAGACACATGAACACATCAATAGATGCATTGGCTAATTGTATGTTAGATAGACATTTGCAAAACTTGTAAAGCATAAAACATCACATATCAGATATGGTAAACTGGAATACATACATACATACATACATATATATATAATATATATATATATAATATATATATATGTATGTATGTATGTATGTATGTATGTATGTATATATATACATACATATATATATATATAGAGCGACTGTTTGCAAAAGAGTTTGCTACATCAAAATAACAAAATTTGTGTTCTGAGACACATGGCTTTATAAGCCTACATAGTGTAGAAATAAACTAGAAGTTGGATATTAGGCCGCATGGTGCTCATGATAGCACAAGACAACCCTAATGACTCGACCCAGCAGCTGACACAGTCTGGAAGATACCCCTACTATGTGCCTTTGGTTGCGTAATGGCACCTCATCGATCGATTCATACTGTGGAATCCTTGTGGTTAAAATTTTCGGGTTGCGCTCTACCTCAACGATGGGGTCTACTCCCTCTACATATGGAGGAGCATCATTGATCTGGCGTGCCACTTGCTTGACTATTGGAGAAACCCCTGTAGGAATCTCTGGTCCAACATCTGCACGACATTATAAGTCAAATCTTAGTATACATATACAAAAAAATGATAAAAACTTCAAAAATAGTTTTTTACCTACATCGGTCCACCGTTCCCCTGGAGGGAGTGGAAGGTCTGGATCTCCTCGGAAATTTGTCCCTGCATATGCCCAATCATTGACCATGATTAGCTGTTGAGAAATCCATCCAAAAAATGCTGGAGGGAATGACATCCGTTGACCGCCCCTATGTCGCGACATCAACTCTCCCCATCTGAGCAATCGTGGATCTATGGGTGTTGGCGGATCCACTTCCAACCACTGATAGCAAAACAATGACACATATTACAGGATGAACACCACCAGAATAGATCTAAAACCAAATTGTTTCAGATTCCCCCCTCTTGCACTTGGTTAGTTGGCGCTTCTTGCACAATAACAAACCTTCACACCAGTTGAAAACTGTGGGATTTAGGCACTCCATCGAATACTAGAATTGAGACTTTGATGCCTCATGCAATGCTTGCACCCCAGCTATTAGAGCCATTGTGTGTAGGATTGTTCGTAGTGGGAGGTTGGTAATAATATTTATGTCAATCTCCCCATTGTTATGCTTTTTGGCTCCCAGGCAATGCCTCGCAATGAGCATATCCATGCTCTCTCATCCAGTGTGTGATCCAGATAACTGCACCCATTGTCCCTTTATGGACAAACTAGTAATGAAGTAGATTTCGACGAACTCTATTTTGAGCTCTTGATCCTCGAACACGGACAATTGCAATCTACATCCCACCTGTTAGTGTCAGTCTTGAGCCCTCCATCGGTGATCAAAAGCTCTTTGCATATGCATAGGTAGGTGTCTCATCAGTATCAGTTTTGCATCCCGTTAGGCATGCCATAACACTAATGGAGGAGCTGGTCTTTGTTCCCTTCTTGGCTTTGCTGGATCAGGTCATATCATTTGAATGAGCTTGTGTCACACTTGTTTTATTTTTGTCTTGAAATCCCAAGTCTAGGTCTAGGGTTTTGGTCAAAATCACTGCAAGGTCATGAGTCAAAGTTCTAATAGTCCCCAGCAAGCCGGAAGGAGGTATGTAAATATGTTCCATTGATATTTTTCATCAGCTACAGCTCATTTATACCTTGGATTTAAAAACTCTGTTTTTAAACCCAAGGTCATGTGAAATATGCAAAAATAAGGAAAAATTTCAAAATTCTTCAAAATGCCGGCAATAACCCTGGTTTCCTCGCTAGAATCCATCAGATAGTCAACCTGCAAAAAGAACGGAGTTAAAGCACTCAAAAGATCAAATTCAGGCAAAGTGAACTTAAAACAGTGTTAAAGT
>APFE030973308.1:112841-200845 GCA_000404065.3 Pinus taeda
ACCATGATACTCATTATCTTCCTCCTAGCAGCAAACCCAAGAAATTTTGAGAGTTTTGAGGCATTTTTGGCATTTTTGAGAATTTTACAGGTTTTGGCCATTTGAGTGGTCTCACCCCGTGCGCGACCAGTGATGAGGACAGCTCAGAACGGGGAAAACTCTACATTTTTGGAATTTTCATACAAATATACACTTTCCTATGGAAGGGTTTCAAATTTTATGAAGATTTGGTCTCCCAAAAGCTCAAAATACATGCAAATTTTGACTTTCTGCCCCTTTTTTGAGTTGCAGAAAGCAGTCTTGGGAGAAATGACTTTTGAGGGGTCAAATCAACTCCAAATTCAGAAATTCCAGTTGGGTTGGAAAGTAGACTCATAGAACTTTCCAACGAGCTATCTTGGACCTGATTTGGACACTGGGAAGGCCCTCAAACAGAGCTGCAAATGCGCGCGACCAGTCAAAGTCAGGGGCGCGACCACTCAGGGAAATTTGCCTGTTTTGACCAGTTCGGCCAGCAAAACACTGTTTTCACCTTGGTTGACTTTTGAGGCATGTAAATGATGGATTTTTTTGTAAATTTCATGGCACTTAGATACTTTTACTCTTCTTGACCACTTCTAGAAGTTTCTTTGATGTAAATGGTAAATATTTAATGCATGGATAGGTTTCCTAAGTTTTAGAGGCAAGTTGTTGTGCTGGCCTATTATCTAGTGATTAATTTAGAATTAGTTGCAATAGCTCCTAGGAAGCTGAGCTCGAACCCTAGAGGTGGGGAAAGGAGTTAGATATTCTATATTATGCCTTCTCTTACTCATTTTCATGGTTACTCTAGAGGGAGAAGCTCTATTGTATATTTTACTTGTATCTCTGCAATTTGAGGAAAAGGAAGGCCAGGGTTTTGCAGACATCATTGTGGATTCTTGTGGATTATTGTGCTGATGGTGTGTTTCCTACTTGTCATTGTAAGTGTGTTTATGTGTTCCATCTCTTATTTTATTGCTGCTAATTAAACAAAAGAAGTGATAAAGTTTGAATTCATGCATGCCATGCTCAGCTTTCAATTTTGTTTAATATTTATGTTTTCCACTGTTTAGAGAGGATTCAAATTCATTGTTTGCCCTCTTTAGCTTCTCTTCTTTCCTCCTTGATCATCCATCTTAGCTAAAGGCATCAGCACAAACTCTTACCTTTCCCCAAAGAACCCCCTGCAAAAACTGAGCTCAATCCCCGCACCTTGAATTGCACTCCCTCCAATTGCCACCAAAAACCCCAAAAACTTTAAATCAACCCTCCTTATCAGTTTACTAGCCTAAAATTAGTGTTTCTAATTGGTCAACTCATCCTATTTAAAAATCCACTGAGTTTGACCCGGGAGAGCCTTCTCATACCTCGTAGGGCTAGCTACGAGGTGAAATGGTTTGATGTAGCTTTGAGGTTTGTCTATCTCAGCCTAGGTGAAATCTCAAGCGCTAACAGGTTTCATGTTCTTTCTTAGTGTTTTAATAGTCAAAAGAATGGAATCCTTGAATAAAATTGTCTCCATCCACAAAATCTTTGACCAGGACCAGAATAACTTGGTGGATCAAGACTGGGATGTTTATGACCCAAATTTGTCATGTACTAATCAAGGGAAAATCCCTCAATTGTTCTTTCAGCGGGATGATGAAATTAGTAAGGGTTAAAAAGTTTGGGTGTCACATCTGCCATTGTATATAGTTCCTCAGGTCTTTCATTTCCCTGAGTGCTCCAAGAATTATTATTCTTCTGTTAGATCAATAATGAAAAATAAAACTTCAAACATCCTCATTTCCTTAACTGCTGAATTAGTTCTAAATATGTTAAGGTTACAGTCTTCCAGTATTATGAATGAAAACACTGTAGGATTAAATGAAGAAACTCTCATTCAAACCTTCATATCATTAGCCCCACAAGAACAACTTACATTTGTCCAAAGTGTTCTAAATTCTGATACTTCTCTATAATCTTTAATCTACCCTATGAAACCTGAGTGGTTTGTTAAACCAATGTAGATCAGTTTATCTATGATTAGTCAAATATTGGGTTTCAATCATGATCAGGCCATCAATGAATGTTTCCAAGGTTTTCTATGGTATTTTTCATTGTTGGTAAAGTTAAATTATCATAAATTTATAGCAGAAGCAATGCATGAACAATTGAGTAGTTTCAACACCCTTCAGAACTTCAGATATCAAAACTATCTCAACATGTTTTGGAACTATAAGAAATTACTTCTTTTGGAGTAATTTCTGTGATTCACAAAGCATTGTGTCTTAGAAACCAATAAGAGGTTTTCTTTAATTTTGTTAGCATGTTCATATCCAAGCTATATGTATTGATTCATGAAAAAGAATTTCCAAGAGTATGCCCATAGCTGAAGAAATGTCTTCAACTTTGTTCAAGATCCAAAATAGGATATTGTTTCTTATATAAGAACTATACAATGATAAGGATGTATGAACCAGAGGTTCAAACCCATAAACTACCTTCATTTTTAGCTCCTAGGATTTATGCTTTGGAGATATTAACGCAGATATTAGATTCATATTTTATACATTTTTCAAGCAATAATTTAGCAATTTCTTTCAAATTTCCAATAACAATGGGATCTTTTAATATTAATAATAGAGAAACTTCACATATAATTGATCAATTGCTAGCTTGTTTCAATTTTGAATATGATGAAGCATGTCACTACAATCCACATCATATCATTTCATCCAAAAGAAATAAGCTAAAAAGGGTTGAATATAAACATGAGGGTAGCTCAGAAATGGAAAGGCTAGGAAACAAGCTGGGTTGTTGAAAATGTTGGTCAAAATCAATGAAGAAAATTGCTTCAAGCAGTCATAAGGAGTTTCAAAATAATGACAAGCAAGAGATGGAAATAGTTACCCCGACCAAGCTTGAAAGTGGAGCTAAAAGGCTATTTTCTGAGGATATGATGTAGATAGATGAAGAATATGTCACCGAGGAAGAAAGGAGAAAGAGGTCAAAGCATTCCCAGGAAAAAGATTTGATGCTTGTAACTGATAATTCAAAGGACAAATCTTCTGTAAGACAACCTGTTATTTAGATTCATGATTAGTATTCAACAAAAGTTAAGGTTGTTCAGTCAATAGATAGTGGACCTATATCAGTTGAAAATCGTGTCACAACCTATTACAGCGAAATCAAACAACAAGGTTACCAAGATAGATAGGAGAAATTTGAACAACTTAAAAGAAAAGATCCTCCTCATTTACTTACTATGGTAGATAACAAAGACATGTATTTAAATATTTCAACGATAAATCCTATTCCTAAAGGAAGTATATCTCATGGAGTTAAGATCACTCAGTTCAAATTGAATATGAATTAGTTTAATATTGTTGATAAAATTATTTTTTTCAAACAAGCAAGTCAACCCATTTGTACATATTTGGTTAATGAGTCCACTACAAAAGAAAAATTACATCCAACTATGAAGAAATTGCAGAATCAATTAAAGTTAGAGAAAACACAAAACAAAGCTTTGCGACTGCACAAAGTTGAATTAGAAATAAATATTATGGAACTGGATGAAGATGTTGCAAGTAATGTTGAAGTTTCAAATTTACCAGAAGCAAAAAACACAACAATCCAAGTCCCAAAGAAAAATTTCAAAATTCCACATGATGTTCGTGCTTAAACTCCAGAGCTTCTTATAGTACTTTAGGAAAAGGAGGACTTGGAAAGATAATTATAGGATGTTAAAGGAACCATTGGAGTATTAAGAAATCAAATTGAAGATTTAAATTAAGAAGTTCAAACACTTTCAAAATCACATTTTGAACATCTCTAAGGGGTTGATCTTGATATTGCATTATCCAAAGAATTGGAAAACTTGACATTTAAAGATATGGAGTGCAAAAAATTAAAAGAGGACCTAACTAAATTAGAGTAAGATAATGAACAAAAACCAAAGGCCCGTGAGGAATATCTGGCTAAACAAAAATAATTAAAGGCAAGATTAAATTGAATGAAGCTCAGTTCGATTGATACTAAATATGTTATTTGGAACCATCTTGTTCTAGAACTTAAAAGATTGAAGGATTATTTTGCACAGGTTGAAGATGAAAAAGAATTGGTAAATTATTGTTTGAATCAAGCTTCCATTTTTCAGAATGATCCAGGAGACAAACCTATGAAATCCATAAATGTTATAATATTTATTAACACAAGGACCAAATATCAATTGGTTTTTTCAGGAATATAGGATGTGGATGACATTGTCTTTCAAGCTCGAAAGTATATTGTGAAAGATGGATTAATAAAGGATGTGATAGGAAAATAAAATTATATTTTAGGTAGAGTTTTATATTTTAAAGATATCTTCCAGGATCTTTTTGTGCAGGGTCTACCAAGCTTTTGAAATGATCAAGGAGTGCTTATCCCATATGAAGAGTATAAGGTCCAGTTTCAAGAAAAGAGGAATGACACATCATAATTCAATCATACTTCTTCTAATCTAATGGGTCCAAACATTTTCGACCTTTTAGAGAAATATTTTAATCTTCGTAATCAAACAAGAAGAGTAATCAATTATTTACCACTGATCTATAATGCTTTTCACACATAATTGGATACTATGTATAAAGAGATGATATCAACATCATTCCCATCAAAAAATCTATGGCAGAGGATAAATTCATTTAGCAAGAAATGGATTGCATTAGAGGAATCCTCTACTTCAACTAATCATGACTTATATACAATCTCAAGATTTATTCAACAGATTGCATATTTATCTTATTTTGTTGCTAATACTAGGGTTTTTACCCAAAGATTGTAGAACTAAATATTTTGTAAATTTTGTATAAATTCTCTCATCACGATGAGGAAAAGGTTGGGATTTTGTGAAAAGAAAGACTATTGTGTGTATGTAAAGAATTTTTTTTCTAAAATTAATTAAAGTTTGTCAAGATCAGACATACTTCAAGTTTTTCAAGATTCTTTGATGTTTGCATGGATGGTACTAAAGTAGTTTGCAATAAATGGAAGTAGAACTAAGAATACTAAGCATACGCCAATTAAGACTCGCTGGTGATTTGTCATGTTTTCATTGCAATTGAGTTTTACTATTTTACAATTCACTTTTGGTTACAACATGAGACATACAATGATTAGATAGATATCAAATGTGTAATTGGCCCATTTCAATCACAATATTATCATGTTATTGCTTTCATGGCTTTAAATGTTTAACATTGAGTATAATTATGGGAACTAGTTATAGTAAAAGAATAGAGGTGGAAAATTTAGAGTCTATATTATTATCTTGCCCCCTTTGCCAAAAGACATAGCTCTACACCATGACTATTATTTCATCTAAAGCACTAATGAGAACATTGTTATTATTCTCAATAATAATTACCCTTTCAATGATATTTATTTAGTGTTCTCTTTGACCCAATGCATTCGGTGAAGCCTTTAATCGAACCATATTCACATATCAACATTCAAGTAGCAACATCAATGTCACTGCCATAATCAGATATTTATGGCATATGCAGAGAAATAACGAATATTTCGATGTTGCTATGGATGATTAACAACATAAATAATGTGTTCTTACAAGCATGCACCTAGTATCCTTTATAGAATTTGTTGACATTTTGTAAAAAAAATCATGTATCTCAATTGACAATTCTCAAGCCAAGTCATTCTAACTTCAGAAGATAAAATGTTGTCACTCTTTTCTCTAGAATTTGGTTAAAAAATTATTTTACATTGGAATTTCTCTCTTTATAATTCAAAGAAAAAAAGCACATATATAATCTGATATTCAGAATATTGAAAAACTCTAGAGATAATATAATTTTACAAGCTCATATATGTTCCTTCTCTCATTTGAAATAAATGGAGAAAATGAGATTAGTCAAAGCTCATCGGAAACAAGATTGTAAAAAGGAAGATGATCTTACTTGCTAAAAAAAATCTCTCTACTAAGTTTGTTCAGGAACCACCACAACAAAATGAGCAGAGATGGCAAGGCTTGAGTGAGGCCTTTATTGTTGAAAAATAAATCCAAAATGTTAGCAGAGGAAAAGGTAAATATAACTCAATTTTCAAACCGCACTACATCTTGCAACTACTCTATATATGATATTCCAAACTGATACCCCTAGGCCTCCTCTTAAGTTTCAATCCCTTCTATGCATCCCTCTTCAACGATTCCACTCCCCCATCTCTCCACTTTCAACAAGCACCAAGTGACTCTACACAACCCATTCTCCAATAAATCTCCAACATACTCCTATAGAGCAACATTCATCAGAAGTACTTGAATGCAATCAAAGGATTCAAAATTCATCTTTGATGCTATGTTTTCATCACAATCTCTTTTGACACAAAATGAATGGAAGAAGCATTCAAGTAATCCTAATTTTTTTTGCCAACAATTCATACCATATCTTGAACACTTTGATGATATTGCAATAGGTAATTTATATTGACACAAATAATACTGAAGCACTTCAAAGTTTATGCCATAAGAATCATCATTTTTTAAACAGGATTACAAATCATTCTTAAAATTTATAAGTCTTGGTCATTAACATCATTGTCTGCAACAATGTCATCTAGTGTATCATTGTCAATGTTCATATGATCTTTCAAGTAGTTAATATTATCATCATCCTCAACTTGACCTGCATCATCATTGAAATTTGACTGTAGACCATCCATATTGTTAGTAGATGTATTTGACTCACCATTTTCTATACCATCCATATTTTTGTGTTCCAAAACATCATCTAAATTTGTATTATTCTCTTCTTGTGCCTGAACATAACCATCTTGAGCATCATCATGGATGTCAATTTATTCGATGTTCTCTAATCCCTCTCTCTCATTTTGTTGGCCATCATTGTTTTGTTCAGTATCCACTAATTCTTCATCAAATACATGCCTTAATCCTGGATCATAATGTATGACAAATATCCATTTCGGGTCCAAAATATCTTCATAGAAAAATACCTACACATGAACGAGTACATACATATATTAGACATATGTTATAAATAAATTATTGATTTATAAACACATGTATATATTCACAATAAGAAATGTATTAATATATTATTGATCACTACTTCTTCTTCTTTGAGTTAAAGAAATATCTACTCGCAATGAATTGGTAGAACATAAGGCTCCCTATCCTCTGGTAGGAGCTTTGAGGAATCTATAGAAAACAATCCACTATGGGTATCATGTCTTCGTGTCCTCTCAAATGCTTCATACCATCTACACTTAAAAATACAACATTTAAAAGAACGGTAATCTAACTCAATAATTTCTTGTATTTTCCCAACATATTGTAGATCCTCTTCAATAATATTCTTATCTTTTGATCTTGATCAATTGGATTTCTTGAATTCAACAATGATGCCACAATTTAAGGATCATCTCTTTACGTCTACATGTTCTACACGATAATTTTGATAATATGCCCACATTGTTGGATATTTCCTTGCATGTGAAAGACAATTTATTTCGGTTAAAACAAATATAATGATGAATATTAAAATAGATAATAGTGTCAAAACTATAAGGAAACAACATTATGTAAAATTCCAACTGTACCTTTCTTTCACATCCTCTAGACATGTTGATTTCATCTTCTGTTATGTTTGAATCTATACCTACATCTTCTATCTGATTTTGAATTTTTTAATTAACCCATTCTAGTGTGAAATCTTTAGCCAATTCCCCTTGCAGATCAATAGGAAATGGGATTTTCCTTGGGTTCAATCTATTAAAAGACCTCCTTGCTTCTAACACTTCTCCTCTCTTTTTATCATACAAATCAATTCATTTGTTCATAAAATCCATGTGGTACATAATGAACTTGTTGAGTATATCACTTTCTTCTACACCTATTACATGTCAACATGTTTATTTCAAACTCCAAAGGCCATGTTGTTAACTTGACAAATAAATTACAAAGAAAATTAATGATTACAAGGAAAACAATTACCACACTGATCATGAATTTACTTATTAATTTCTACTTCAACAACATTAAATTATGGTTTTTCTCCATCAATAATATTTGATGCTCGTTCTTCATCCTAGAAGCATGGCCCATCTTCAAAATCCTTACCAAGGAATTCATATAGGAAGAAAAATGGTTCATTCAACACATAACCTTCAGCCATACAACCCTCTAAATGTGCCTTTTTTCGGACATATATTTTTAGAGTTTTCATATACCTCTCAAAGAAAAACATCCACCTCATTGATACGACACTTGCCAATTCAATGTCATCAACTAGGTGCATAAGTAAATGGACTTGTAGATCCATGAAACTTATAGGGAGCTCCACATTCCTTCTTCCATTTTGGAACTTCGCATTCATGGATCTTATTGGATGTCACCCACCTAATAGAAGAATAGTAAATTAAAATGAAACTTTAGGAAAAAATTAAAATGCAATACAATATCTCTATGTCTCCCACACATGAACATTCCATACCACATACCTTGCAAATGTTGACAATCAACTTATGGTATTCCTCAAGTCAATGGTAAGACATGTATCCCCCCTAATTGACAATGGTATGATATGCTGTCAAACACATTTTTCAAAGGTCATTAGTTATTTTTGTCACACAATAGAATATTGAAATATATTTAGTACCTAATAAATTTTACCAATAAATGTTAAATGATGATATATAATACCTTCATAAAGTTATGAAAATAATGTGTTTTAAATCCTATGATATGTCTATCAATTATAAATATTTATCTAATGATAACCCATAGCTAGTAGGTGTCCTTATTGAATGTATGACATTTTTTAGTTGGTCTAGCTCTTTCTTTTTCAAAATCCATGGAGCTTCTGTATATTTTTCATTTTCCTTGTTTGGCCATAATTTGTTTCTATCAAATTTGGTACATGAAAGAGAAATATCTCTCCTCGAAGACACGATGTCATTCTCTTTGCCTGCTATATGTCGAAATATTGAATCTGGGACATTTTTTAAGATGTGCATAGGATCTAATGGGTGAGATATTAATATATCCTTCTAGTATGGGAGCTCATAAAATATGGATTTCCTTTTCATCCCTTCTGGCATCTTAATTACAACTTGTTCTGGTTCTTCAATAGAATCACCCCCATCAAACAATTGTTGCCAAGCTTTCAATTTAGCATCTTCATACTTCTTAAGACAATAATCTGGATCCATAATAATGGGAGGGCCTCTATTTTAAACTTTTCCATCAAATTGATTCTTATGGTGGTTTCTAAACCTATGATTTGGTGGTAGAAAATCCTTGTTGTTTGTATAAATAAATTTATGTAGATATTTTGAATATCCCCCTTGAAATTGGTGTGCACATGTTGGACATGCAAATATCCCCTTTGTTTGAAGCCCTAAAATTCAATAAGTAAGGTTAATAACATCATAATAATAGTATAAAATTAAGTATGAAAGTTGGGATGACAATAAATTATGAGTGTAAATATGTAAAAAAAATTAGCTTACTGGAATAAACACCAAGTCCCAGGAAATCATGAATAGTCCAACATAGCACACCATACAACATGAAGGACCTATTTGATGGAGGACGTGATATGTCATACATTCTTATGCCTTTCCATAGCAGTTTCATCTCATTAATAAATGGTGCAAGATAAACATCCATGTTTTTAACTTGATGTTTTCTTGGAAAAATGAGAGTTAGCATAAGGTGCTCCTTTCTAACACTCATCCACGGGGGAATATCATATACATCAATACGATTGGCCAAACACTATAATTTGAGATCATGAAAGAGAATGGGCACACTCCATCAATTGCAAGACAAAACCTAATACTATAGGGTTCATCTTTGAATTTTCTTGGCTATTTTTCCTCTGTGTTTCAATGCTTTGGAGTCTACCGTAATTCACATGAATCCATATTTACTCCTATTCTTTGCACGCCAATCCATAAATTGTGCAAGTGAGGCACACTCCATCAATTGCAAGACAACTTAATACTACAAGGTTCATCTTTGAATTTTCTTTTCTATTTTTCCTTTGTGTTTCAATGCTTTGGAGTCTATCGGAATTCACATGAATCCATATTTACTCCTATTATTTGCACGCCAATCCATAAATTGTGCAAGTGAGTTTCAATGAAACATTCGTTTAAGTTTAGGCATAATTGGCATGTGATGTAAAACCTTCTTTGGAACTGTAGGACCTTGTACATCTGTACAATGTCTATTCTCTTTGCGTAGAAGACAATCTACATTGTGTTTATATTCATATCTATATAAAATGCAATCATTTTTACATGAATAAATTTTCTTATATTCAATCTCAACCCAGCCAACAACTGATACACCTCTCTGCAAGTTGATGGCAACACATTCTCTTCAGAAAATATTTTAGTTTTTAGTGCCCTATAAGATTGAAAAAGATTAGATAAATTGAGTGTTTGACTTATGATTAACATGCTTGATATGTCAACCTATATTATGACTATTCATATACAATATATGGTTTTAAAATCCCTTTAAAGAAATATAAATGAAGTTGATGAATGTTTACAAATTGCGTACACTAATTGATAATGCATTGTAAGAAATAGATTTCAACTCACTTCAGTAGGGTGGTGAATCCTTGGTCTGACCAACCAAATAGTGACTTAATTTCTAATAATATTAATGTGCATGCCAGTTTTGAGGTTCTAGTTACACCCAATTTGAACACGGGTGTCTTTGCTGCTTGCTTGATGGAGACTTTTAGCAAGTTGTTATCATCAACATTATGTTGGTGGTATTTCCCCTTGCTCTCATCATTACTGTCAACCATATGATCATTATTGTCATCATTGTTTCCATACCGAGAGAAATATGTAAGCATTTCATTCAATCCTTCTTCATGCACTACATTTTCACTATCATGATCATCATCATTAAGGCTAGGTAGAATGTCATCAGTGTATGCTAATCTCATCATTTGTTTAAATTTTTGAGGTGGTAGAGTTCTATATAAATATGCTCTTTTTGTACTGGTATGGTTTAAAGGATGGTTTGGATCATCCTGTCCAAATCTTAATAGTGCAATTCGATCAACTTGATTATTAGTAGCAGTTCTTTCATCATCATATTCTACCTATCATAAAACACAACCATTAAATAATGTAAACTTTGAAATGGTAACTATAAACTCAAAAAGGAACTCTAGCCGAAAAAACCCCCAAAAAACATGAAAAACAATGTTAAAAATGAAAAGTGTGTATACTGGAAAGATATATTTTTTTTTGGTCAATTTTTAACATCATAAAAAAATGGCAATGAAATCAATTTTTTTTGTGCAAAAAACAATTGTTTTTGAGGAAAAAAACACACTAATGTTTTTGGTAGAATAACATTTTTCTTTCCTAGGTATAATTTCAACATTTTTTAGTAATGACGATAAAGATAATATAATGGGATCTGAAACACATTAAAATTCTATCATTTTTCATCCATGTTGTTAAACATATAATAACATGACACTAAAGATCGCTAAATTCTAATTTTTTTCAACCATAACATTAAAGATACAAAAAAATTGGAAAAATTTCAACCATAAAATTAAAAAACCATGACATTATGAACAAATTACATGACTAAATTAATCAAAATGTCATTACGTGTAGATTGAATGAAACATAAATTATATCTCTAAGTTATTGTTTCATTGTAGATATTCTAAACAATAAAAATCATTATAATTAAAACATATAATCCAACAAACATAAAAATGACTCATAACTTCATTTAACACCATATGGAAATCAAATTTTTTATTTCAAGTTACAATGCAAACATCATTTATATAAACTGTCTTAGACAATTATTCAAAATCACTCATAGTTTCTTGCACAACATCAAAATTCACATCTTCAAATGAATGGCTGGAAGCAAATGAAGATGTTCCATATTCTTCTCTTTCATCAACTAGTGCCCTATCTGAGTCCACATGCATGCCCATCATTTCAGGTTTCAAAATACTTTTGGATCTACGATTGGTTTCAACAAACTCCCATCTCAACGCTATTCCTTCTAGTAACAACCTCTTCAAAATCTCTATCATCTTGAAGCGAATAGTTCCTCTCTTTGCTAAAGTGAAGTCATAAACAAGTATGTCAACATCCTCCAATTTTAAGAGGTCTGTGCGGTGATGATTTATATTTGTAGCCTTTTGTTTTCTCTTTCCGCCTATTTTTTTATCAACTACCATCTCTGGCTTATACACACCATTGAATGGGTCTGTATTTGTGGCATACCAATGTACTTCAACACCTGCAACATCTTCATTTCCTGTAATGACCTTTATAACCTTAGCAACCCAGAATGGATAGCCATTGTGATCTCCATCTAATAGCACTGTGATCATGCAACCCTCCTTAATATCCTATACTGAACCCCCGTAAAGGTCTTCCATGGCTTCACGTTGTGCACAAGATCTTCTAGAACCAATATACATTTCTCTTTCCTCTTCCTGTGAAGAATTAATAATACCTTGAGATTGTTGCTATTCAATAATGTTTCTTTCCTCATGTTCATTTGACACATTTTGTGGCCAAATAAATGGAATTTTCAAAGGTATATCTTCATTTGTTGTTCTTGAAATGATATCACTTTGATTATTGAAAAAATACTCCTACCAAACTGAATCAGCAATATCAAAGTACTCATATGTATATCTAATACATTTTTAATTTCTTCTAGGCAATCAAAATAATTTATATCTCTATTCTTCCTGCATGCATTATAAACTTCAACAACTGATTGTAATAACAATATATTTGACGCAAATATTGGATGATATGGAATGAACTTCAAAAATTCCAAACCTGATGACGATGCCCATTCTACAGTGGTTGAACACTTCTTGCCCCATATTAGTGTCTTCCCATCAATTTTTTTGATACAAAATTGATGTTGGAAGCTAATGTCATTAAGTTGTTGAATGCATTTCTCCTCACTATGCGATCCGAGAATAAACCTTTGCATGTCAACATTTTCTTCCAACACATCAAAAGTAGGCTCTAGCATGTATGATTTCTTAATACATTCAATTAATGATGACAAGCTCCCAACTTCCTTCCTCCTCAATGTGACTGAAAAACGATTGAACATCTGATTAATATGGTCATGAGTGTGCCCAACAAGAAGGAAACCAACCTTTACCTTTTGAAAAATTCTCACTTCAACAAGCATGTTTAGATATCCAAAAACAATATGATTTTTGTTTTCACGACAAGTTTTTCCCAAGTGTAGATACAAAACTTCAGGAAGATTACCAGACCAATGAGAAAGCACATCATGAATTATGGTTATTTTCATATTTGCATCATTATGAATATTTGGAGCTATGAAGTATACCCTTGGCAACATTTTCCCATTGAAGACCATACAACTGACCAAATGATACTAAATAAATTTTCCTCCTGTAATTTTTTGGGTGTGCGAACAAAATGTGGTAGAATTGTTTTCTGCTGGTCCATACCATCAATTATCAAACCCCAAATATTTATTTGGATTACCATAACACTTATTTAGATGCTTGTACAACTTTTTCCTTTCACTTGTTTGTTCTCCGCGATGCTCTTCAAGTTCTTTGACAATGGAATCTACACAACATAAAATAAATTCATTAAGAAATACGTTTTCATAGTTGATGACTATACAATTTTAAAAGTTAAAGTTATGAATTCTTACCTCTTTCTGACCCTTCACATTTATCCCTTTTTGATTTAAGAGAAGCACGTGTACTGCAAATCCCCATCCTTGTCTTCTTAGGAATATAAACATTGTTGAATTTTTTCTTCCATATCTTCACAAAATATTGATATGTAATAAATTGACCATGTCCTTTGGCACCTTCTGCATATTCTTTGTATAACTTGTAGATTTATCATCTTGAGAAATTATCTGGAATACGTATTGTCTCTCTATTTGGCATACACTCTCCATGCTTTGAAAAGAAATGTTTCATCCATGACATTGTAGTATTTAATAGTGGCCCAAACTGTTGTTTATGACGTACTTCTGAATAAAATGTAGGATCCTTTTCCAAATTTTCTTGGATTCTTGAGAGACAAAAATTATCCATTGAATGGAACATTTTTAAGCCTTTCTACAGATAAATAAAGATGCAATATGATAATCATAACATAATAATGTAGATTGGATGCACCCGACTAAATATGATTTTTTCATGCTTTTATTCATTGAAAAATATCTCTTTCTTTTCTCTAATGCAAACTTGAAATCCATATGTTTCAAGCAATATTTTTGACAACATTCACTTGAAATGAGAGAACTGATAGAACTTCTTCTTGTCATATATTTTGCTCTACCCCTTTTATAACTAGAACATCTTGGATTGATACGAAAAGGTCTGCTCCTACTCCTCAATGCAATATTTTCTGGCAACATCTCCATCATTGGATCATCATTTGTATAAGAATTTTCATCATCATTATGAGGAAGGTTATCCTCACTTTGATCATCTATGCTTTTGAAATACTGACTTGGAGTATATTCTTCATCATGTGCATTGTTAGTGTTTCTCTCATAGTCCATAGGATTAGGACTACATCGAAAATATGACTCTTTACTTACTAAAAATTCTTCATCCTTCCCTTCGGCACTACTTCTCTCATAGTCCTTAGGATTAAGACTAAGTGCTTCATCTTTTCCTTCATCATTACTACTCTCATAGTACTTAGGTTTAGGACTAGGTGGAAAATGTGACTCTCAATTTATTGGAAATTCTTCATCCTAGACTTCATCATTGCTGCTCTCATAGTCCATGGGATTAGGACTAAGTGGAAACCGTGACTCTTTATTTATTTGGAATTTTTTATCATGCTCTTCATCATTACTTCTCTCATAGTTGTTTGGTTGCATTATATTCTTTCCACGACTAGCCCCAGTAGTTTAACCATGGGGGTAAGACGAGGGAAGGAGCCCCCCTTCGTTGCATCGATGCGCAGTGGGGGGTCACGGGGAGGGGGCATTCCCCCTTTATTGGGTCTGGGGCAGTGCCCTAGGGAATTTTTTTTTGGACCATATATTAGGTAGACAGACCTACCTATGGTTTTGTATATGCATTTCGCACATGGTTTTTGGCGCGATGGTTTTCAGTCCATGGTATTTTGTAGATCCGTTCAAGGGAATTACGGTTATGCTCTAATCCAGGGTTAATGGATGCTTTGGCATGTATATATATGAATTGTAACATTGAAAGGAAAATAATGAAAAATCAACCTGATAGTCCCAATTTTGGGATCTAGGGGAAAATCTCTGTGTATATTTGTTTTATGTGTTATGCTCTCGCCATTGTTTATTTTCTATTTTTAAGAATTCGTATGCAGGTAATTTCTGTACGGGGTTAAAACCTACAATAGACCATAGGATTAGGACTAAGTGGACACCATGACACTCTATTCATTTGAAATTCTTAATCATCCTCTTCATCACTATTGCTCTCATAGTCCATAAGATTATGACTAAGTGGACACCGTGACACTCTATTCATTTGAAGTTCTTCATCATGCTCTTCATCACTGCTGCTCTCATAGTCCATAGGATTAGGACTAAGTGGGCACTGTGACACTCTATTCATTTGAAATTATTCATCATGCTCTTCATCACTGCTACTCTCATAGTCCATAGGATTAGGACTAAGTGGAAACTGCGACTCTTTATATATTTGAAAATCTCCATCGTGCTCTTCATCACTGCTTCTCTCATAGTCCATAGCATTAGGACTAAGCGGAAATCGTGACTCTTTATTTATTTTAAATTATTCATCCCGTCTTTCATCAGTTCTTCTCTCATAGTCCTTAGGATTAGGACTAAGTGGAAGATTTGACTCACTATTCATAGTGGAAGAATTTCTGTTATATTCATCAATATGAATAGAGTTGTTACGTGACGAAGATGTTGATGCTTCACAAAAGAAAACTTCATTATCAGAAGAATCCATGCCTTTCAAACATAAGAGGTTGAATGATAAAAATGCACTCTCTCCTAATGATAATATGTAGCTTAAAGAATGAAAATTACCCTCCAAAGTTTCCCTCTAGAAATTTTCGCGGAAAATTTTCCCTCCAAAAATTTCATTTCATGTATTTTCCTCCATAATTTTCTTCTACAATTTATTGAAAAATTTTAACTAAAATTTTCTTATGAAATTAATCTTTTAAACTAAATCTTTAAATTAAAATTGTAAATAAATCTTTTACCTAAATTAATTTTTTACTTTAACTATATAACATTTATTGGACAATTGAATATATTTTTTTAAATTTTTATTATATCTTCTATCACACATTTAAAATAAATTGCTATATCACCATAACACAATTTATATGTTAATTTTTTATAAATAAAAAAATTTAATACCACATTCACCATGCGGTAAAACCATTCCGTAATGTTTGCTTTATCATAATTTATTATATCGTCATAACAAGATTTATATGTTAAAGTCTTTATAAAAAAAAATTATCCCACATTCATTATGCCGTAAAACAATTCTGTACTGTTCATTTTATCATAGTTCCCTATATCACCATAACAAAATTTACATGTTAAAGTTTTTATAAAAACAAATTAATCCCACATTAACCGTGTGGTAAAAAAATTCCGTAATTTTCGTTATATCATAAATTTCATTATCGCTATTCCTCACATCACATCAAGGCTTTCTTAGGTTCGTTAAAAGACTTGGAGCAAATTTGTGGAGCAACTATATTGTTATCAACAACATATTCAACAGAAGATTATCGCATTTGAAAGATTAGTTTCCCTTTTGCTGTGTGCAAGTTTTAAAATTCAATAGGTTTAATGAATTTTTTTTTTTTTTAGAAATTATAAATTTAGATGAGCCAGGTTTACCCAACAAGGTCATGGCAGGCAGAAGGCCACTACGTCCGCAGTGGGTGTGGTGGGTCTGATTGTGCTTGCCAGCGACACCCACCCCCATGGGCCCATTCGATCACGGGGGAGGGGCTGGAAAGGGTTGCATGCAGCCCCTCCTGCCCCATCCCTGCGGCCTAACGGGCATCAAGCCTCCATCCTCAACAGCTCATTGGGCGATAGGCGTGGGGCAGGAGGGGGGTGCATTTTTTTAATTTATTATTATTTTTTTTTAATTTTTTTTATAAAGGCTATGTTTTACAGAATTATTTATCATTTACCATTTTGTTTGTTAATATTTAAGCTATTTTTTTTGTAATTTACGATTTATTATATATGTGTATTTTTTGGCAAGAAATGACATCAAAAGAAAGAATTAATGTGAGTTCTTTCTGGACCAAAGACTGCTAAAATTAAAGGTGGATCTTCGAAAAGCACTAATGAACGAACCAAACCTGAGCTAATAACTACAAACCTATAAAGTGCCTCAAACGATAAGAAGACAATTTCATACTGGGAGAAATCAAAAGAAGTGAAGCTTACATAAAATGTATGGTATGTTAAAGATAGAGAAGGTGAAGATCTGCAGATATATCTATATGTTGATATCCCTAACAATAGTGGTATTTATGAAATGCTGGGAAAGGTCATAGACGTGTGTTTGATACTGGACACTAAAGTTTATGTACTTACAAAACCGCCCAAGTCACGTGACAAGATTAAATATCAATTATCATTGTCATTGTATGGCACGACAGAGGAATCTACAAAGTTGTGTAAACAAATTAGAATGGCATTGCAAAAGATATGGTAAGTATTGTTATTTATATTTGTATCTGTCTCATTATATTTTTATAACTTAGTTTTTATTGACATATGATATTTTATTTGACATAATTTTATTGAAAATCTTTTGATTATGTTAGGAGGCATTCATTTCATAGAGCAAGATATTATGAATGTTGTCAACAATTTCTACTCGGGGTTAGAAGAAGATTTGTGAAACAAGAAAAAATTACTAATTCATGATGCTACAAAACTACATCCAAGGGATCATAAAAAACTGTCTTTAGTGGATAAATCTAGCAAAGGTAGACAGGTTATTTTTGAAGATGAGGAAGTTGAAACTGACGCTGAAGAATATGTTGCCATTACTGAGGATGACATTATAACTAGTGTTAGAAAGGAGAAGAGACATAAAAGACCAAAAGTAACAATGCCCAGGAATGTCTCTGTTCTAATTAATGATTAGAATGTTAGGAGGAAGAAAATGAAAGTTGAACATTCTCAAGTAGTCATTGCCAACAATGAAGATCCTAGTAAAAATTCAAAAGTAAGCAGGGAAATCATTACACCAAGAGCTGATTTAGAGGATGGAATTATTAAAACAAAAAAAAAATGCCATTCGACTTAACTTGACAAAGACAAACTTAATTGAGGGTGGTTGTACATTTCAGCTTAATGCGAGACAAATCTATGAGCCAAGTGAAGGACAATGTAAATATCAAATCAGAAAGCCAGACCACTTGCATGTTCACGACTTGAAGACATTGATGAGGTACAATCCATATGTTCATGTGGTTAATTATATGTTTCTTGTTGATCCAGTTCAAGTTCCCAACAAAGAATCATTTGATAAGTCAAAATGCTTTGAATACAGTTATTATGTGCTTGGGGGGAACCATTCTGTAGAATCTCAAAGGCAATTGATGGAGGAATATCCCAATAACACACGTTTTGAAACAATGAAATGTATCATTTATGCTGGTTTATTAAATACAAAAGCAAATTTATTGGTATGGGATCATAATTCAGATAATGAATATAGGATATCTATTACTTTCATCCAAAGTGTTATATTTATTCATAATTAATTTGGAGAAAAATGTGGTGTGGATAAGATAAATGTTACTATAGAATTCGAAAGGAATGTTGTATGGAAATAGGCTATCAAATTGAAGAGAAAATCAGTTTAAAAGGTGGCAGAGTAAATAATGATATATTCAGAAGTATTGATAACATTTTCTAGTTGGCATTTAGAATTAGAGAGATATAGGAATTTATTAATGAGATTTTTAGCATGTGGGAGAACATTGGCATTAAAAACCAGAAGGTGAAAAGGTCTAAACCATTGATATGTAGCAATAGTAAATCAGGTCCTGAAATGAAGCAGCTTCCAGAAGATATGACTATCACACCCTGGAGAGCATTGCAAGGAGTGAAGGATGAAAAACTTGTCAAAGAAATATTATCTCGTGTGAAGTCACGAGAATTATCATTGGAGAAAATTTATGAGGAATTTCAAAAGTAAGTTTGTTGAATTATTTTTACTTATTTCTAGATTATAATTTCTTTTAAATATTAATATTGTTATACATATCATTATATTTATTTTTTTTAATTTATCTATTTTAGTCACAAAGTTTACATGAAAATAACAATGAAAAAATGTTAAATGTAGATAGTAGTTTGGGATGATGTTGTATGCAACTATCAGATTCAGTTTTTACATCAACACTAAGATATTTTATCTTGCATTTAAAAAAAGTATGTTGATTTATACATTCATTTTTATTCATATGTATACTATTTTTATTTTATAACTTATACATATATTTGTTTATTTTATTAAAGATGAGGAAGGATGCAAGTGGAGCACTTGATAGTTTCAAAACCTTTATTGAAAAAATTAAGATAAAAAGACTGAAGAAGCAACATCTTAGGAATGCTGAACTTGATCCAACTCTTACTAATTTCATTTTTAATGGGCTTGAAACTATTCAATATGAAGTAATACAAAGTGACTGTGAATACATTGCTAAACTCACACCTAAAAGGGATTATTCCCTAGTTATTGAAGATATTCCCCATGGTTTCAATATCCCAAACATTGACTATGATAGTGACCCTTATACTTAGCAAGCTCTTAGTAAAGTGGTTGCGGGATTTGTAGAAATCACGTCATCACCATTATAGGATTTGTGACATTTCATTCAGACACACAATTGGCAATGTTATTGTCAAGCTTCAAGGGGAAAACAAACTCAAGGATGCAACTTACATGGTAAGACGTTGAAAATGTATGTTTGATTAATGTTAAAAAATTCATTTACGTACATGTTAATTGAACTTTTACAATTTCATGTTACAAGAAAAAGTCAAATCTTCTTAATCATGAAGATCAACCAATTATAAATGATTGTGAGTTCATCCATATTGATAGTTGTGCAAAAGATGATGGATATATGTCTATGCTTTTTAATCGGGTAGATGGAAAGAGTCATAACCAAGTACTATTTTATGATGTTGTTGTAAAAAAACTAACATATGAAGATAAATAAGCAAAAGGAGAGATAGTTAACATTTATCAAAAACCACAGTCATTGATTAACTATCTTATAGTCCTATGTTCAAATGAAGGAGATTGGGTTTTGGATTTATTTTCTGGCTCAGGTAAGTTTTATTATATAGAATTGAATTTCAATATATTATTTCTTAATTTATATGCACTTATACTGATTTACTTCATTATTTATTTTGTGTTTGATAATTAGGTACAACACTAGCATGTTGCTTACAAAAAGGAAGAAATTGCATTGTCATTGAAAAAGATCTAGTACAGTGCAAATTTATTCAGGAAAGAATTAATTCTCTTCAATTTCTTCTAGATGCATTGCAAGAAATTGGGTTGAAGAAAGGGGATTTTAGTGAATCACGTGTGGCAAAAAAGGCACAGGAACCTCAACCAACATTACATGGAATGATTGGAAAGGCATACGCTGGGGGATTCACAAACATCAAAGATCCATTAGAAGAGGAAAATGAGAAAAATAAAGTAGAAAATTTTGTGGAAGAAGACAATGATGAAACTTTAGAGTATGAAGAGTTTGGATTACGTGATATTGTTGATTAAATTTAAGTTATGTTTGGAAATCAAGTTTATTTTTTGTAACTATTAATTAGTTATACTTGTAATGTTTTGACTTTGAAATTTTATGAGAAGAATAAGCATTCAGTTAATGTTGTTATGTGTTCAATATTTGTATTATGTGATTTTTGCTTTAATTTTTATGTGAACTATTATTGTTTGAAAAAAACAGTGATTATTATTATTTTTTGACATGAAATTCATAAAAAAAACTATTATTTAACCATTTTTTGTTAAAATTTTCCTATAAAAATTGTGATTTTGACATGTCATTCTAGCAAAAAATTTATCAAATGTGTAATTTCTTAGTTATATTTATGTTCAAAATGGTTATTTTTATGTCAATTGTTAAAAATTATTGTTTTTTAGAGACAATTATTTGATGTGCATTGAAAAATTAATTAACGATATATAAATACGTAGAATATTGAAACTCTAAAATATCGACCTTCTTCTTTGACTATGCAAAAAAATAAAAACCTAACTACAAAAAAAAAAATTAAAAGAAAAACAAGAAAATACGAAGAAGAAGACCACTTCAAAAATTGTTAAATTTAGAAAATAATTATTCACATTTAATACATTAGAAAATTTAAAGTGAAAAAAAAGGTCTTTAAAAAAAGGGCCTAATATAGAATCAACACTTTTTAAAATCAGCATGCAAATCACCAACATTCTAAAAACTAATGTACATAAAAAAAATTTAAGTGTCAAAAACTATGCTAAAAATAATATGTGTATTCTGCATCACCACTTTTCAAAATTGATTGACTTTTTTGCTACCTCAACGAAATGGGTAATCGTATTAGTTTCTGTTTCAAAGTTTACATTGTTATTATTTAATGTTTGGAAAGAATTCGATAAATCATAAATGTATCAATTTCAAAGGAATATAATAAAATATTGCTTAACAAATGCCATCCCATGTACTATAGTCTTGACCAACTTTTCTTCCGTGCAATTATTTGTTGTGTCTCGAGGATCCAATTTCATATCCTCTTCCACCCACTATGTTCTTTGTGATTTAACATTTTTAGGTCCAAGCCCATGTACATAAGTTTTTTGGTTTTGCTAGTTGAATGCTTAGGTTGTGCACTTGTTCCAATCATATGAAATATCAACAACATGCATTAATTTATTTCATGATTGGATAACACACTGTAAATTCTAATAATGTTGTGAAAAATGATGGACATATCACAAAATTATTCCTAATGTCCCACGACGTTGTGTCCTTATTTGATATGACATGATATGTCGCCATGGCCTCGTTTTGCCCCTATAATACATCACATAGTCAATAATATTTAGCACACAATTATATCATTTCAACCAATATGTTATCCAACACAAAACCTCACTTTACTCATATATTTGACATGTTTATATAATGTTTTGGATTTGAAAAAAACAACATAGTTTATATAAATTTATCTCGTCTATGTTGTAACATTTGTGAATTCATAAACACCATCCTCGTTTGGTTGAAGTTGCTTTGTCCTCTTACCTTTATTGTATATGCAAATTTTGTAACTAATTCTATGGCTACCTACCTTCCTCTCGTTGATTTAATAGGTCTACATCGTCCACGTCCTATGTCCATGGCCTCCTCTAGATCTTGTAATACACAATAATGGCATTAGTCACATAACATCTATGCACTTCATTGTTTCTCCATCCAATTGGATAAATGCACAAACAATTTAAGCTTAGTTTGTTTTCAATGCATCTTTCTAACTAAAATGCCCCTATTTTAATATATACCCTTTTTGTTAATTTCTATTCCCAATGCGGTGACATTACACAACTCTTAGAAATCTTAGATGAGGGTTATGAAAAATAATTGACTACTTTTTGTTTTTCATATTCTCATTTAACTTAATTCAAACCCTTCATAACATGGAAGCCTCCCACATCGACATTGAAAAGTGCAAAGATGGCAATGAATAAAAATTAGATGAAGGGAAAAAATGCAATATTATAGGCATTAAATTAGGTGCAATTAGCGCCCCAAACTGACTACATTTTTTAGCCAATAGTTGGTGTTAAGTCCAGTGCTAATGGTGCAAAAATTACCGTTGACTATTCAACCAAATCGAAAAAAAACCACCAATATATAATTCACGTGTGTAATGGATAAACCTATTGTGCATCAAAACTATTCAACCAAAACAATGTAATGCATTCACCATATTTCCATTCTCATACTCACCAATTACAAATTGAGGGAGCTTTGAAATTCTGCGTGGAGTTGGAGCATACCACGATTGGAGCAACACCTTGATGATATGAAAGAAAATAACTAATCAATTGGATCTATTTTGATGGTGGGTAGAGATATTGACAGACCTCTCCTCCCTTGTTGTGGATTTCAGTTAAAAAAAAATGATTTTTGGGTGTGATTCGACCTCTAATAGTCACGAAATCAATTTTTCCATCTCATTCACCCACTACCAAAGATGAAAATCAAACCCCTGTCCATCCATTTTGCACTACTATTTTGTAAAATAGCTACATGGAAGGGAGAAAAGAGAAGGTATTTTCCACAACTTGGAGGAAAAAAATTTACCCTAGGATGCCAAAGAATGTCAAGCAACAACAAACGTAAACAAGCAAAGGGATCTGATTCTTGCGAGAATCAGGCATTTCATACTCAATTTATAGATTTGTACATGTTTCCATTGCTTGTTTGAATTGAATTTTTTAGTTTTTAATATCAAAATTATAAAATAATAAATTAAGGTTTGTTTTTTTATTTCTAAATTTAAAATAAAATATTTGCTGTACATATATAGGGACATGACAGTGACAAAATAAAAGAGGCAATGAATTCTATATTGGGGGTAGAAGCAATGAAAAAATAGAAGGCATTGACTTGTCCATGTTTTCCAAATACGTGGAAGAACATACTAAAGGCATTGAAACAAACCAACCAAAGAAACCCCATCAAAGGGAAGCAATTGCTTCCCCATGAACTCCTGCATCGAGCAAAAGATCTAGGAAAAAACAAATCACAATAACCTCTAAGAATGTGGAACATGGAACAAAGACGTCCAATGTCCCACCCAATCCCGGAACATAAATTTCTTCCAGCACTAGTATAGGTACTTATGCATCTTGCATTGGTACATAGAAAACCAAGGTAGAATATGGTGTTGTCTCTAGGGATATCATAATGAAAGATGTCGGGAAAGTGTTCAATTGTAGGATGAATGAATCATGCTTGCAATGCTTCAAAGAGCATATACATCTTCCATTATCAAAGATACCCATGCACCTTCAAAAGGCAGATATCCATGGCATGCAGACTGAATTTGGGACAGGTTGGTCAGTAAAGTAAGTAAAAAACAAATGACTCAAAACTACAAGAGATTCCATTGCAACCAAACAAAAAAGATAAAACAAATTCGTCCCAAGCTAAGGGCCAAACGAAGGCCAATTGATGTAAGCATGAAAGTATTGAAAGAGCTCATGAAAGCATATGATAGAGCATATGCACAAAGAAAGTATAGTGAGGAGAGCACACATATATTTAAATTTGGTCATAAGATTGTTTCAAAATTCATAAACATTTTTTTATATTTTACTCGTGCATAATCACATTGAATTAGTGTATGTTTCATGACAAGGCCTCAAAGGCTAGGCTTCCCAAATATCATGCCACACATCACAGTGGCCAAACAAGTTTAGAAGCCTTAGCATGCAAATTTGTAAGTATATTTAATATCTAAAATGATATATTTTTTAATTTTGTACAAAAAAATAAATTGTTGGATATTAATTGCTTTAACTTGTCCATTTGCCATGTTTTGGCAGGAGCAACAATATGGCCACTATCCATCACAATTGGAATTTGATGTGATACAAGATAAAAAGTGGATTGATTTTGTTATCCAGATGGAGAATAATGTATCATTAGTTGACTTTCAATAACTTAGTTGGATATTGTTATGTTAATATGTAAATTTGCATTTCTTGTGTTGATTTGTTTATTTATGTGTAGCTTGAGTTCTTTTGTGCTGCCATCAGTGATAACACCCTTAAAAATTACCAACCTTTCACTATGATCAAGTCCTTATAAATCATTATCCAATCATGGCTTTATCAAGTCCATTGCCAAAAACCCTAGGCCAAAGGAGAGATGAAAGACCATGTAAAAATTTGTAGCTCCTAGAAACAACCTTTGCGCTGAAAAAGGTCAGTGCCTGGGACATCCATATAATTCCTTGAAAAATTTGTGCACTCTTCTCAAAATTAAACCGATATTTATACATTTGGACAATATTTTTTCCCCTCTAGATGATATTGAGCTAGTTCTTGGGAAAATTAACAAATAAGTTCAACTGGACTACTTAACTATGATTATAGCCTTAAAATGACATGGTAGTATAGGTAGAAGAAAACTAAGGAATTTGAGATTTAAAACAAAGGGCTAAACATAATACAATGCATTAAAGCTTTAGTAGAGAACACGAAATGAAAGAAATGAGATGCAAAAACTATGGAGTTCTTCATTAAGGTTTCATATATAAAAATTACAGGTATCTCAACTATTAGCACAACATTGATAAATCTGTTAATGAAAGAAACTAGAAACTTCATTACACAAGTTTCAAAAGAAGAATAACACAAATGTAAAGTTACAAAGAAAAGAACACATATTGTAAGCATTAGGTACGAGGAATCCTCTAAAACTTCTCCATTAACTTCCCAAAAGAGTTTGAACACATCACAGAGAAAAAGTAATTAAAACTTGTCTCTAAAGCCAAAAATTCGAACCCCCAATGAGTTTTCCTATAATCTTTTTAAAGAAAAGGATCATATTCAAGAACAATTACAAACACATGTTAGAAGGTACAACAGTATGCTTAGCCAATTGTCCTGTTATGTAGTTTTTCTAACTATTTCTTAACTAAAATAGATACATCACAACAAAATTAAAGGCCACATGCTTAAACATTAACATGGGAAAAGGAACTTGGCCCCTAGGGCGCAACACTTGGGTCTTCAGGCTCAACTGCAAATTGTTGAAGGAGAGTTTCACATCTATCCCACAAAGTTTTATTTGGAGTTGGGATTTGAGACATTATGTGAAAATCCACCTATAGCTCTGATAGCTTGGCGTAGTCTGGAGTGGATTCAAATAAATTTCTTATTAACCAAAATAATTGGAAATCCCTCTGCAATAAGTTAACTATTGTCTTTCCTTTCAATACCATAGTCTTAACTTGCAAAGAGGTGTCCACTATACACTTTGCTGCTATTAACTCTTGCTCATAAGCTTTCCAGGAAAATAAACTTCCACCTATACCCCAACATGTTGGTAATCTAGTTCTCTGCCTCTAATCAAACTTGGAGTCGAAAGTGGTTACAGAACTATTTAATACCTCTAGTTTATTATCATCCTGAAAACGCAATTGATTCTTATCAATGGCCTTATTTATATCTATAATTACCACAACCACGTCAACAATGTGCATTGCCTTCAAGTCTATTAGAGATTTTTAATTTAAGAATTTGATAATGTTTCTACCTCTTTGTGCTTCTTTTTGAGTTTCTTTCTTGCTTGCAACCAAAACTTTAGTAATAATAGTAGGTACTTTCCTTTCTTTTGCAACAACCTATAAAAGTTGTCATGTAGCCCATACTTCTTGGATGATATCATCCCAAGTGACCCGTCTAGCATCAATTAGGGAAATATTCCCTTTCAGCCTATTTTTTAACTCCTTTACCTCCTCTTGAGTTGTCTTGTACTTTTCAGAAGTTTGTTCTGCCTCCAATTTGGATTATTTTAATTTCTTTTCCTTAGTAGCCAACTCTTCTTGAAGTAAGGTGATTTTGTCTTGAATACTTTTCATTCTGCCTTAGAAATGTTAAGTTGGGTCATCACCTTTGTCATCTTTTCTGAAGGATAATCTAATTTGGTAGGAACTACAATTGTGCAAACATGATCTCTAATAGTGCGTTCTAGGTCTTGAACCTTCTCCTTCAAGGATGCTACCTCTTTGTTCCTATCAATTAGCTGAAGGGTTATTTGTTCCTTTTCTTTCTCCACATAAGGTACTTCAACAGTGTGCACAAGCTTTGTTGTAGTCATTTTTAGCTTATGTGTTAACAACTGGACTTCAACCTCTATTCCTTGCATTAGGGATTTAATTGCTTCTCGGTACTCTGGGTTAACACCCAGTTTCATGATCAACTCTTTGAAATCCTCATTCTGTACTTACAAGGCTCAATAATGTGTCTTTTCTTGCTTGATTCTGTTAGAGACCTTTTCTAGAAGTTCCTCTGCTTTGTTGATTGACAATGAGGCCTTGCTCATATCATGATATATCATTTCACTAGTTTCCCTATGTAAATTAATCTTGTCATGAAGACGAATATCTAGAGTGTTGAGCGATAAGTCCAAAGTTTAAAATCAACCCTTGTGGGGAGTAATTGAGCAATATGATGGAATAAGGAAAGCTTGAGCATGTTATTCTCTAGGTCCATTGCTAAAATAAATCTAGTCTAAGAAGAAGATGACACTTGTTGGGTTAGTTGAGCCATCATCACTACCTTTTCACTTTGACTATTTTATTCAATTTTGTGATAATATTTCAATGTTGCATCTAGGAAAAAATAACTCCCTTCCACTATAGGCACTTTCAAGTCTGTGGAGATGGATGGGACAATCTACTCTAGGTTTGCTAGGATCAGGTGAAAACCTTGTTGATCAGAGGTACTTCTTATTAATTTCACCCATATTTCCTCCTCATCCTTAGGTTGTATCCTAGCCTTTTTTGATGTATGTACCTCCACATCTATATCCATTGATTCATGAGCATTCCTTTTTAAAATTTTCTTTTTGGATGCGAGGATCTCAGTCTCCAATTCTAAACTAATGGGCCAATCTGCTTGATTTTACTTCCACTCTATTTTAGGCATGCTTTCATGGGCATATGGGGATGAGTTGAAACTCTTTCTCCTATCAGAAGCAATATGATGAGGATCATATTTCCATCTCTCTCCCTACTCAAAGTGGAACTCCTTAATCTTGTCTTCAACATAAGTTAGAGCTTGTCTAGAATTTACAATGAATGGACCCACATTATTTCCTAACTTGAACATGTATCCTTTAAACCTATGAAGGAACTGAAATTGGTCCACATATAAGCTCTGTCTAATAAATTCCAAAGAGAAAACCCCCATGGGCATAAATATCAGAAATATATAGGGTTTCTCATCAAATCCATACAACTTTATCTTAGTAAAATCCTCAAACAAACACCAATCTCCCACTTTGGCATCCTTACTCAACTGCGATAATTTATTCTATTGTGGGAGGATCCTTTGGGGTGGTGTAACATTCATGATAGTGGCCAGGCCATAAAAGTGGATAGAAAATAAAAAAATCCATGATTTCATGCTTTCTTTTGACTATATTTGTCCATTTAATCGTGAATTTTCTCTAGTTTATAGAGTCAAAAGTGATTAAACCTAGGTATTAAAATTTATCCATATGAACATACAAGAATAAATATACCAAAATAGAGGGATATATGAATATATGGGAAATGTGGAACTTCCCAAATTGGAGATTAATGGATTTAGCTAGGAATTCAAGTATGTCTAAATAATCAGTCTCATCTAACACGTGGCTCGGAAACCCTAAGGTTGACTTAGTCACATTGGTGGTTAGGTCTTACCAAAGTAGCACCAAAATTGAGGCTAAGACCTTCTAGACATCTTGATAAAAGATATACATTGGATAGGTCTTGGTTGCATGAGGATTTGGTATCCTTGGTAGTAAAGTTATTGCAAATAATAGTAATTTATTCTCTTCTGATAATTGAGTGAAGTCTATAGCCAATGAGTCTTTATTGAATGGATTTGGGTTTTGGAGATGAGGAAAACAAAAATCCTTATGAATGAGTTCATAGGTGACTTCAAGGATAACTTCTCCTATGGAATATGCAACATATTTTCTCTAAAGGACGTATGCAGAAGCCAACCAAGTCACGAACTTAGGAAAGTGATAAGTGGTGGGGTTAACATATAATATTGACTAGAATTCATTATGTCAAAATAATCTCATTTTCTCAAAACATTTCCCCAAGAGTCATGACGAAACTAATCGAAGTCCAATAGGAACTTTGGGTCATGTATCTCTACTTCAATATCCATCACGGGTTCTCGAGTAGAGGGGTTAGAGGTTGCAAGCTTTGGGGTAGTTTTCTCAGACTTATTTAATTTCAACATGATGATAATTGGGTTTAGTGAGGTGTATAAGTACCTGAAACTAGAGGGGAGTGGTGAAAGTCATACTGTGTTATTCGCGAGCTATCTTAGATGTTGGAAGTAAGGTGGTTTGTAGTTAAAAGGAATGGGGAATCAGAAAGAATTATAAATAAAACATTTTTCTCATTTGAATTTGATAAGAGTGGGAAATTCGATGGAATGCACATAAGACATGAGTAAAAATATAACAGGGAAATGGCATGGGTAATGAGGTAGGTGAATGACTCAAGGGGTGGATGATGGAGGACATGAGGTGGACTGGGGATGATTAGTAGGGTGAGGTGGCAAGAAATATCACTTGGCATGCTTGCCGGGAAAATGGAGAGGCCACATGATGAGAACAAGGGCGGTTTTGAAAAATGTTTACTACCCTGCAATAACCTCACTCGTGTTTTTCAAAATAATGAGTCGGGGTGGTGCAATAGATCATAGTCGTTGATCAGTTGATTGGTGTGATTACAATCCCATGTTGTGTCATCCCCTACCCAACTTAATGATTTGCTACTTGTTATGGCATATTTGCATACGATGCCAATGAACCTGTGTTGATCAATTGTTGAAATTTCATGGTTCTTAATCATTGGTGCTCATTGATGTGGACCCATTTTTAGAAACTTGCGCTTGGGTCTGTTGGTTTGGAAATAGCAAGCAAAAAGGCAAGTGCACTAACCCAAATAATTTTCCCTCCTTTTTTTTTCATTTTATATTCCTCCCCCCTTCTCTTTTAGTATATTTTTTTGGAAAAGCTAAAAGACTTAAGTACAACATAATATATAACCAGTAGACAACAAACCATATTACATGGGATTGATTATGGATGCTTAGGTTGAGAGCACATTGCATGGGATTCATTATGGACCCAAGATACATGTGTTGAGGAGCATGGGAAGGTTGTCTTGGAAATCAAGAAGCCTTGTGATGAAGAGCACTTGACACTTCCAAACCATACTTATAGAGTGAACCACTTGAGGACTGGTCTCTTAACATGTATACCTTGGAGAGAGAGCACTTCACTTGGAGAATTTATATTATGCATTAAATTTAATTTCTTTTCTAATTATTCCATTTTACCAATGTTGACCTCCCTCACCTACTCTATATAGAGGGAAGAGAATGTCTTTGTCTACAATGTACTTATTATTCCATCTATATAATTGTCATGGGGAGTTCTTAGTGCTTGTGTGATGCAATAGTGGAAGACCTAGAGTTTGTGAAATAAACCCTAGAGAAGAAATGAAGATGATTACTAGCACTAGGGATGATCTTGAGTCTTAGAAATTATTTACCTTATGGTAGGATGAAGGGTGTATTCAGGTCTAAAACATTTGTTTTGTAGTGATATATATAGATTGAATGAATTAAGAAGATATGTAGGGACATGGCTATTAGAATAGGAACATTTACAGTGTAGGCATGCGTTGGAGCCTATTTGAACTTTGGAGGCCTAGTTTGAAAGAAAGGACCTGAGTATAGGGTATTTTATCTTGTCAAAGGAATTATTCCTCCTTGTAACCTCATTAATACAAACGAATATTTATTTTGGGGAGCTTGGGATTTTGGTTCCTTAGCATCCTCTATCTCCTTATTTAAAAGGGAGAGATAAGCTACTAAATCACTAACTTGGTCCTCTTGCATTTAAATTTCTAATCTAGTTTAATTGCATTTACATTCTAATTGAATTTTTAACTTACATTTCCTTGCATTCCTACTTGGTCTAAGCTACTCTTGAAAAATGTCTTATTTCATTTGAAATTGTGATATTAGTAGTCTTTCTAATCACTGTTAGCAATCTCATCTGCCATTTAACATTTGTGAGACATCTATAAATTTATTGCCTGTTCAACTGTCTAAATAAGTGAGAACATCTAATAAACACACTATTACCTAAAGGAATTGTGGGATTTTCTCTAATATATGAACATCTATTAATGATACTATTTCATTGAGGTAATTTATTATTGTTTCATTGAGCATTGTTATTTGTTATCAATCTTGTATATTTGAAGTACCTATCTCATTTGTGATTGAAAACACATTGGCATTATATCTTTAAAAAAAAAAAAGGATATCATTGTCTCATTTGAGGAAATAGTATTTTCATCCTAGAATTTAGCCTTACATCCTAAAAATTTACCTCCAAGCCTAAGCTTGGTTGATAGAAAATTTTAGGGCCACCTTCTTCATCTAACTTGAGGCGCTAGACCCTCATTCACGGTTAACATAGGTGACCTTGCAGTCATCAGGGCCACAGTCCTTGTAGTGTCGAATACACTTGGGTAGTTAGAAGCAAGGGGAAGTATCATTAATAAATCCCTAGCTTTATTCCATGGACCTTCTCTCTACAACTTGTATTTGTAACTAAATTCAAAACAGTTGAGAAGAAGGATTCATATATACTAGGCATTTAAATAAAAGTAACCAAGATCTTACATTCCACCTAGTTTAGTTTTGCATTCCATCCTTCTAACTTTTCGTCTCATGTGGCATAACTATCATTGTGGGTATTATATCTTCCTTGCAGTATTGTATTGTTGTTATGTACTCATCTTTGATCATATTTCTCATTGTCTATTTACATTGTAATTCTTGTCTTGAGAATTTTTTGGAAAGTACAAGCTATTTCTATTGTGTAAGTTATTTTTATATGCTCATATTTGATATTGTGCCATTTATAACACTTCTTGCAACATTGTTGTTATTATAACTTAGACATCTATTTAGTCTCTAAATTTCTACCTCATTTGATCTTAATTGAAATCCATTTTAAAACATTGCTTATAAACTCTTAAACTTTATCTATTTAATAATAAGTTGCAATAATATCAATTGCCTTGACCTCATATCTCCTAGACTTGTTCCAACAAATTTCATTCTTCAATTTTCAACTTTTAGGGTCTATCCCCCTTGACTTAGCTTGGATAAAGTATAAACATAGTGAATAGGGATTAGAGTGAAAACCCTTGTTTTGAGAATTGTGCCTTAGGTGTACAGTTTAGGTGACAACATTTTTTTCAAACTAGGCCTTTGAAGTTTCTACAATGTTACATGGGGGCATATTCTTGAGGGTAGGGGACATGTTCCCTGTACTCCCCACACTCCTAGGACATGGGTAGTTCAAGTGGGGAATTCCCCACATCCAACCTCATGAGACTCTATATGGAGAAAGTATACTTTTCATTCATAATTCAATGGACCTAATAGTGTTCAAGGTTTGAGAAGATGGTTGCTTGGCATAGGAGGTGGACTTACTGTAGATTATGAGCAATAGGAAATAGGAGGAAAGGAGGCTGACCCTAGGAGCATTGAGATCACATGGAATACCTTAGGAGGATGAGCACTTCACTTGATGATGCTTGGGTTGAGAGCACATTACATGGGATTGATTATAGACCCAAGATACATGTTTTGAGGAGCATGGCTGGATGATTATCTTGGAAAGCAAGAAGCCTTGTGATTCCTAGATCTATGAGTCTGGATCCCTATTAAATTTTGGTAATTCCTATATCTTTGGCCCTGTTATCACATTTAAAGTCAAAGTTAAGCTCAATTGGGGTTTTAGGGTCTAAGTTCTGCTAAATTCTTATGAGCGCTGCAATTTGTTTTGGCAACGTCAATTCTAAAGATATAAAAGAAGGCGTTTCCAAAAAAATGGAAGAAGATACTATGAATTTTTTTAAGGGAGGTGCTATCAAATGTGTTGAAACCATATGACGTAAAATATCTCATCCAACAGGTGGAATTATCAAATTCATGCATTATAATCATTCTCTACCCATGAAATTAGATTTCCCAACAGAAAATGTTGATGTCCGAAGTAAAAATGGGTATGATGGGTATGATGGATGCACGCGGGGTTTATTCATTATATGTACACCTGTTAGTTTGAATTTCCATATTTTTATGACTGAAGTTAAAACTACTTCGTGTTTCTCGTATTGGGTTTCCGTGGAAGTAGCTCTCGTTTATTTGTTCCAAAAATGGAGCTTGATCAGTTGAATTTTCTTTGATCATTTTGTGATTTCTAGATCAAATCACGAAGATGGGAAAAGGGAGGCATTTGTGCAGGGATGAGTTGAACGAAGTGGACTTTATTGAAGCTTATTCAGAACAATATGAGCAATTTTTGAAGGCGGGTTGGGTAAAGTATTGTCATAGGCTCCAGGGGTTGAATTGCAATGTTGCTAGGTCCTTCGTATAGGGGTTTGATGGGAAGGTGGTTACTTTTGCTGAAATTTCATTCCAAATTATAAAGGAATTTATTACTGAGGAAACACACTTTCCTATTAATGGGGATAGATGGTTTAAAAACCAAAACCTCATGGGTATTAACATCGCAATTTTCATGAAGGAAGATCACCAAAATGAAAATTGGAGGATGAATTTGTAGAGAACGCAACTCAAACCCACCTAGAACGACTACCTAAAGTTCATACAAATGTAATTTATGTGTGAGGGCAAGTATGATAGGATTTCCATGTATCACTTTAAGTTTTTGGCTCACTTGGCTGGTCAATTAAGAATGAACATGTCGTTTTTGTTGTTAAAGGGTCTTATGAAAATGTCTGAAAAAATTAGAGAAAACCCCAAGTCTCCCCCCCATTGCATTTTTCATAAGGATTTGATTAAAATATTATTTTTCAAACATTTAAGCAAGATAGGAAGAGCTTGTGATCATTTCTTATTCCAGGGAGGGTTTATTTAACTAATCACTGCCAAACCAAAAGCCATCAAGTTGTTGTAACGACTACAAACACCCTCCAAATTTTTCCTTAGCTTCATTTTGGAGCCTCCCTTCCAACCTTCATAGTTGCTTGCCTCAATTTGTCAAGTTTACAAGCTTCAATGGCTTTGTTGTACAAATGCAGCCTGCCGCTCACAACTTGATCCATTCCCTTCATAGGTTGTTCACCTGGACTTGGTCCAGCTGTAGGCTGAGCAGCTTCCCCAAGAAAATTGCTCATTCCTCGAGGGAAACCAACTTTCCCTCTAGAAATTGCGCAATCTTGTCTGGCAGGCTGATGGGCTCCAAGATTGCGCAATCCTGCCAGTTAACACTCCCAGTTGGGATTGTACAATTTTTCCTAGCAGGGCTGTTCAGCCCAGAATTTGTGCAAATATGGGCAATAGTCAGTTGCTCGGCCCAAAAATTGTGCAAATTTCTTGGGCAGTCAACCTAGCTCCCAGCCAAAATTGCGCATTTCCTTCAAGCAGTTGAGCAATCTCTTGCATGTGCAACTGAGTTGACTGGTTCCCTTCGGGACCAAGCAAAACAAAATAGCATGCACAGGCTGCTTCTCCCATGGCAACATGCAAATACATCCCTTGTTTCATGGATCTAGGTTTGGCAATTGGAGGTTACATGCAAGGATCATTTCAGAAACCTCCCACCAAGTGTCACTTTCCCTAGATTTGTGGCATGCATGTCACAACCTTGATATTGTCAAAACTCATCAATCGGATGCTTCAATGCTCATTCCTCACATCAACCTTGCAATTCTAACATCCCACATCACATCTAGGAGCAGTCGACACATTCAGCTCAGTTGTCTTGGGGTAAGCCCACTCCCATGCCTTGTGTTTCATTTCTATCGCTTTTTCCATTTTCGCTTGTGTAAGTATTGTTTGCTTGATTTCAATGAATGCTTGCTATCATTTACATGTATATTAGCTTTTCCTAGCACCATTTCAATTTTCGTCAACATCTCATCACTGTCGCATGCATGAAACTGTTTTTCATGAACAATCATAGATTCAGTGACTCGCCTCACCCACATGCATGTTGTTCAATTTTCTGAATCTGTCATTCACCATTTGCATGCATGATCATTCACTTATTCTTACACTCAGTATCAGCATGCATTCGCACTCACATTCACTTTTAGTTGCGCGTCGGTGAGTTTGGCCAAGCTCGACCCGGACTCTGCCTCACCAAGAGCCTCACCAAGTCAACATTGCGAAATCCTGAGAGGGAAGGCTTTGCCTTCCTCCCCAAAAATGTGCATTTTTACCTAGTAGCTATTCCCCAGGCCTGCATTGCGCAATCCTAAGGGACAGTGACTGTTGGCGAAGAAAATTGCGCAATGCAGTCACTGAGTCTGCAGCCATTGCCAATTGAGATTTCACATTGCACAATCCTAGCAGTCAGCAGCTAGACTGGACTATGCATTGTGTAGTTTCAGTATTCAGTCAGTCTCCCAGTAGCCCAGACTGTGCCTTGTGCAGTCTTGGTAGTCAGTTTCTCGACCTCCCGATCGAAATCGCACAACCTTCATGATCAATCACATGGGTATGTTGCAAGTCAGTTCTCAAGTTCATTTTAGTTTTCGATTGACAGATTGCTTTCCATGAGTGTTTCCATGTCCCCAGGTATTGCAGGTTCTCGTCTACCTCTCAGCAGTGTAGGTACAATGGTTTCCAAGAGAGCAGAGTCGAAGACACCATTTAGATCACACCTGGAGATGCAGTCGATCAAGTGTCTATGAGCTTGCCTACTCATGAAGACATCAAGTTGTTCATAGACAAGGACATCAAGATATGACAACAACAACATCATGAACAATAGCTGAAGGTAGCGTACCGAATGCAACGAATGCAATGAATGCAGCGAATGCAGGGAATGTAGTGAATGCAAGAAGAAGGTTGTTGACAACACAGGGGTGGGACAAAGTTGCAAGATCAAGCAGATCCACTGATAATGAAAGAAACTTTGGAGACTCAGGCTATGAGGAGACGACGCGACATAAAGGTCTCACAAAGAAGAGAATGGAACAAAGGAGTTGCATGTGCTAAAACAACAACTCAAAGAAGAACATGAAGCTGCACATACAGACGAATGAGTTGCAGTAGGATAAGGAACAACAGTGGGTTCAACGTGTACTCACAGATGAAACTGCACCCATACAAGTTAATGATACATCCTAGTAGCTAACATGGAGTAGACATGATGAGAAGTTTTGTTGATCACATGTAAGGGATTCAGCAACATGCATTTCATTATGTGCACACATGCAATCCAACCCATTCAACACACTCACCAAGGTGAAGACAAGAAGCAAGTCCAAATAGAGCTAAACATGTACTTCAACAAGTTGATGTGCATGACCATCAACACACACTTGAAGATCAACACAGACATTATGCATTAGTGTGTTGTCGGTTCATCTGCACCTAAGAAGACCATGCACATGTTAGCAGACAAGTTGGATGAAGGGGACGAACCAATGTACCGGTTGCAACGGAGGCAAGAGTTCGCTTCAGTAACATGTCACCATGTGGTGCATGCACACCATCACGGACGACCAAACTTGGCATCAACTCACCACCTTCACCATCACAAGCATGTCAAAGAGTTGGTCTCATCACAACAGACCGAGTGTCAATGATGTCTTGCATGGCTTGCTCAAGCCATGTTGTCTCACATGAGTACATGTGCATTGTAATGTTGAGTCATGTTAAGTGTAAGTCAAGTGTTAATAGTTGGATGTAATAGTCATAGAGTAGGTGAAGAGTCATGAGGGTAGTTGAACTGTCACAAAGGGGAATGTCAAGGGTCGCCCCACCCTTTGCTATAAATAGTCCCTCATAACTCATTGTAAGGGATTTTTTGGTCATCCAAGCTTCTACTAAGACTATCTTGAAGAAGTCTTGTATAGTATTGTAACGTGGCTTGGCTTCTCCACTGCATGGAGCTAGTACATCTCTTTGGAGGAGCAGGCGAATGTGGCTGTAATGTTCCACTATTGGGGCTAGTAGGTTTACATGGATGTATTGTATGATTGAGACTTACACTTAATTATATAATAAGAGCCAGCACATTTTCATGCATATGTTGTTATTGTAGTTGGACTACTCACGTACTTGTGTATGAACTAATTCACATGCAATTATTGAATCTTGTTGTTAATGTGTTGTATATGTTGTTAATGTTGTCACCGTTTGTGTCAACTGCTCTGCCAGACATCAGACACAACTTTCACATGAACCTTGCTATAAAAACCATCACACTCGTCTCAGACTGATCCGTGAGTGTTTTATGTGTTATCTTACCTTATATGATGTGACTGACGCATCCGAGTGGACTTCTCTGCTAGAAGCTGTGCATGTCCTTTTGTGTTGTGTGTTCCTAGCCGAGTTGGGACTGATCCCTTTCAACTTGGAACTCATCTTCACCTCCTTCTCCCTTCGAAGTGTTAGAACCTCTCATACACCTTCCTTGACTCACTACATCAGTCACACCGTTGCTACTGACATATTTATCTTACTTGCCTCTATGCAACATTGCGGTCAAGGAATTTCCTTATGAGCCACTTTTGGGACTCCTACACCAAACTATTTTAGGTCTAATTGGGAATTCTTACCGAGGAGATCCCCTTGACATGCTGGCAGGTCCAACACCATCAGCACAAGGGTAAGAAACAAAGAAAGGCCAAGAACCCTATTTAAAACCTCGAAGCTCCAAAGCAAACAATTTCCTATGTCCTTACCAGAAGCAAGAGAAAAGATTCGTTGGGTAAACAAATAGAAGACCCTATTCCTTTTCCTATGGTAGGAAAAATGTAGGTAAGAAGGAGCAGGAGGATTCTTGAGAAAAAAATTCTAACTTGCCCTCAAAAACAATTTCGAGAGGTGCCATAAGATTACCCTATTAATAAGCCTAGTAGTAATAAATAAGAAATAGGCTTAGGATTTAAACTCAATGAGACATAAGACACTAAAGATCAAACCCAATCATCCAAACTAACACAAAAGGAAGACGAAAAAGAGGTTACCCTAGCTGATATGTATGGGATGAGAAGACCCCATACAAGGCCCACAGATAAGCTTTGACTCAACTCCAAATTGTAACAAAACCCAACTTTGAAAGAGAAAGACATTGTTATTGATGATATACCTATGAAGGATTTGCTAATAAAAAAGGAGGAAGTTTCAAGTTCCTCTAAGAAGAAGAAGACTCAAAAAAAGAGTAAAAGAGAAAAACACGGCCCCAAGGCCAAGAAAAGAAAAATGAAAAAATAGATTGAAACAAGCAACATGGACCTTTCGTTAGATTCAGTAGAAAAAGTTAAATAAGTATCCCAAAGATAACACTATTAAATGTTCTGGAAGTGATGATTTTTGGTCTGTTTTTTATACTGATGTCAAATGTTTTAGCAGCACTAACCTTTGATCTATTTTTGAAAACACTTTCATTGTTTTGATTTTGACAACACATATACCCAAATATTGTGTCAACACCTGAATCATTCTCCCTGACAACAAAATTTTGAAGGCAATAAGGATATGGATTTTGTCAAAATATTTTTGGAGGATAAGTATTGAACAACAAGCACTATCTTAATAAGGAAAGAAAAAATATAAAAGGGAAATTTCCCATTTGAGAGGACCAGTCAACATTAAAGCCAGATTTTGAGGCAAGAAACAAGGGATTCTCCATATTTTACTACAATTTATCAGTGACTTGTTTCGATCGACATCTTCAGTAGACTTTGTAGCTACATGGGCACTTTTTGTTGTCATGAATTACCAACACATCAATTTTTCCTTGTAAATGTATATTTAGTTATGGTTTTAATAGATTAATATACATATATCTTTAGTATTTTGTAATTAAAACTGCCTAAAAACTATGGATTTCAATTTGTAAACTTCTATAAAGTTGTGAAAAATGAAGAACCAACGATTTTTTTTTTAAATAAACTTACATTGTGTATGTTTTATTTTTTATATTTTCAAGGCAGAAGTATTAAAGCTTTCATGTCAGATATTCCTTTTGTGGTGTTTATCAGTCTGTTTCCTTAGTTATGTTTCTTTCCTACATGAGATTTCATGGATGTTAAGTCTTCATATTTGATCTAAAGTTAAGTTTCGTAGAATTCATCTCTATTGAGATGATCCACTATTATGAGATTCAAATATTTTCACCATTTCTGCTATATTTTCACAAAACTCATTGTGATGCTCCGTTGTAATGGTTTGTTCTCTTTTCATGACTACTATCATAATAATCAAAGGTCTAAGTAAACATTATCATATTTTCTCTAAATGATGACAGACATTGAGTCTTCTTCTCTCATTTTTAAAGAAAACCTATCTTTATCTCATCAACATGGATCAACATGGATCATTGTGAAAATAAATATAAGAGAAAACAATGATATCTCTAAAACTCAATGATTGTTTCCAATGCAATTCATTTTTTAACAAAAATGAGTACTTTTTACATTAAGTTCGCTCATGGCCGTGACAAATACTCGGGTGAGTTACATTGATGATTTTCTCTTGGGAATTTGGAATTCCAAATTGCATCTATATATCCCATCCCAAATTACAGGAAAAGCCCCAAACTAACTAAGTACTCTTATTGTTCTAGATGTATATACACAACAAAATTGGAACATCATCCATGTACACTTAACTCCTACCATTACAATTAATTTAGATGAGAATTATTAGCAATATGATTGAGATCAAAGCCTTGAGGATGATAACCTCGAGGGCTCGGAGGATGATTGAGTTGGAAGAGAAAGTCCGTGATAATGTTTCTCAAAGCATCCATTTCATCCTCCGACTGCCTAATTTTATTTTGCTTGGCCTCCATTGATTCTATTTTGACTTTATATACCTCCTTCCTCTGATAAATTAGTACTTTCAATTCATAGATCTTCACATTCATCTCTTCATGGGACCTATGATAATGGTCACAGATAGTTGAGATAGAAGATTCAGTCTCAAAACTAGAATCCATAGGTGATAGATGTCGTGACGCAAACCAAATATAGGCAAAGTAGTTCATAACTAGACAAGATAACCCAACTACCCACATCAAAGGAAAATACCTAACTGATCCAAGAAAGAAATGCAAGACCGTATCACCCCTTCTCGAAACCCCACTTCGACCTTGCTCTGGATTATAATTCCGAAATTTGGGAATGACAAGGGTTGTTCGATGGAGCACCAAGGAAATTGAGCTAAGAGGAGAATTTTCCTTTGAATAAAAAAAAATATTGTGCCTTCTGCTCTTGAAACAGCTAAGACTAGAATTATTCTCGATATATCAAATCCACACAAGCATAAGAGCCTTTGGAATCCCTATAGAAAATTCCCAATATTCCCAAGTGTTCACCACTTGGTGAAACAAATCCACCTTTCTCTCAACACTCAGAGAGTCGATGACCCTTGCCCGGTGTTGCTTATTTGAAATTGAGGAATATGGACCTCCTATCCACCATTTTAACTCCATTTGGAAGATCATCTCCATGCGGGATTGTAGACTCACCTCACTTAGGCTAGGTTACCAAAGCCAGAAAATTAACTTCTCTTTCCCTGAAGAGACATTTTCCTTACTCGCCATGGTATCTGTGTCACTCCCTTGTCTAATATTCCTTAGATTGCATGGGAATGGAACACTGGAGAGGGTAATTAAAATTATATTCATATATTTTGAGTGAAGGATGACAAGAGCCATAGTTAATTCCAATGAATGCCACACATTTGCATGTATTCTAGCCTTGTAGGTTGCCAAAATTGTTGAGGACGGGAGGGGTCCTATCATTGCAGGTGTCACCATATTTATGAGGATGCTAATTAAGTCGTAGTCTAATGATTCCAAATATTAAACGTTGAGGAATAAGGGGGGAGTGAAGGTATGGGAGTTGGGGGAAAACATTTCCACTAGTTAACTTAGTTTCAACAAATACTCGCCTCACCTGAGCCAGGTTCCCAAAGCTGGATAATTAACTTCTCATTCCTTGAAGAGACATTTTCCTTTCTCACCATGGTATCTGTGTCACTCCCCTATCTAATCTTCCTCAAATCCCATGGGAATGGCACATTGGAGAGGGTAATTAAAATGAGATTTGTAGATGTTGGGTGAATTATGATGAGAGCGATGGTTAATGCCAATGAATGCCACACATTTTCATGTATTTGAGCCCTCATGATTGTTGGGTACGGGGGGAGAACTTCCATCATTACAGATGTCACCATATTTATGAGGATGCTAATTAAGTTGTATTCTAATGACGCCAATGATTAAACATTGAGGAATGAGGGGGGAGTGAAGGTATGGGAATTGGGGGAACAAATTTCCACCTATTAACTTAGTTTCAACAAAATGGAGAAGCGATGGGATGGGGGAGGGGTAATAAATATTCCATTAGGGGATGATAGTTTGGTCAATGATCCCATTGATTTTTACTTGTCCTTTAGCCAAGAGGTAGGCTCTGTTGGCCAAGAGGCCAACTTCACTATTGAGACTCCAAAGGATATGGTAGGGGGAGTAATTAGAGAAAGATACCTGAATACTAATGATGCAATCAAATATAATACTTGGCGTATTATCAATTTGGGGAGTCTTTGTTCTAATATGATGAATAATTAGGAAGGACTCACCTAGGATAGTTATATCTTTAATGCCCCTTTTGGATGCTAAGGTTAGCCCCAAGAAATGACCATACATCTCTTCCTGATTGTTGGATTTTCTGCCAATCGCCCAAGAGAATTTGTCCATAATTATTCCCTCAAGATTCAATATAATCCCTCCCCCTCTTGCCACCCATGGTTTAATTATATTATTAATTATTAATCACGTGAGGAAAATTGGTAGATATTAGGAGCATTTCTTATTTTGGGGAGGGTTTGTTGAATCAGTTTCTACCAATATTAAAAACCAACAAAAGAAAGAACAAGGAAAGGTTTACAACCCTATCTAGACTACTGAGATTAAAAAGTAACTAACCTCCTCTTTCCTTACTAGTGTTAGGTTCCTATACCAATAGGTGTCATTTTTCATGATTAACATGTATGAGATCTAATATGTTCATACCTTTGGCTGGTTGCAAAGGTTTTCCATATTCACAAGAAATCAAAAAGTTAAAAAATGTAAAGAGGGTATGCCCTAAAAGGAAAATCAAAGGGCAAGAAAAATGAAATGGTCAAGAAAATAAAAAAAATGAACCGCAAACAAAAGACCATGAAAGTGTGCAAATCCAAAAAACCACTGCTGTTATATTTTGCATAATTTGATGGTGTGCAGCTTGTTCATTTATGTTGCCATTGATGAATGGCCAAACAACTCAATCTTGGCTAGTCCATGTTTAAATTTACTTGTCAATAGAGATAGAGAAACAATACCTGTCCAAACTGTTCAATCTTGGCAGGTGAATAGATAGGTAGAGAAGCAAAGGGGCTCAACTGCTAAATCTGAGCCCTTGGATGTTATAAAGGTAGATCTAGATAGGTTTCTCATATAAAGAAAAGAAAAGCTAGAAAAGGGTTTGCTAGTTCAAATGCACCCAAAGACAAAAGAAAAAAAAATGTTAGATACAGTAGGCTGGGTAGGTAGTTTTGGTGTTGCAGAAGCATGCTTATGGTAATTTTGTTTCTCAAAGATGTTCATCTAATTTTTATCATGAGTACCATGGCAGCTGTTTGGCTACAGATCAAGTGAGGCATGTCTAACTTCCCCTCACCCTTTTCCCAAAATCACTTACTAACCTCCCCACAAGGATGTTGAGATCTGCTCAGTACTCCTAAAAATCACTCCATTTCATGAAAGAACCTAAGTAAAACCACATTCTTGCTTTAGACAAGAAGCCACATTTCTTGTGTAAAATCCCTCTTTTCCCTCTTTTGCCTAAGTCTTAAACATTGCAACTTAGTGCTTTCCACTCATTTCTACATATTAACCTTGACATTATTATTTAATCCCACCCTATCAGACGCTCCCGTATTATATTTATAATAAAAACTCCCAAATCTTATTATTCTCACCCCGGCTAAATTATAGCCATATGTCAACATTTTACAGGGGATTAAAGGTTTATCATAAACCCTGTAATAACCCTTCGCGCCCAATGCATTGGAATTTATTTAACCTTTGGTTAATTAAACAACCAACATGCAAGCCCGATCGATGAATTAACCCGAAATCATTGAAAAACATTGGATTTAATGGTGGGTCCCCACGCCGTAACCCTCTGCCAACTTCATTTACCGCCAGCCATTGGATCTAGGCCCACTAATTTGACGGCCTAGATTGATATCGCAACCCGTCCGTCGCCTGTACGTTACTGCCCGGGGAGCCAGCGGTATTTCCGCCATACCAGGGATGCGTGGCGCCCTCTCGCAGTGCTCGCTGCCCTCCCCACCAAAACCACCTCAGCCCAAAAGCGATGCAGGCCAATACCGCTTACCACCCCCCGCTGACCTTGCCCGATGACATCATCACCACGTCACCCCGCTGGGTGACAAAATATTTCGTCATGGTGACGTCACCCAACTAAAAAGCGCCAAAAACCCGCTAAAGTCAATTTTTGTTAAAAGGTCGTGAAAACATCATTTTCACTCATATTCACTTGTTTTTTCTTGCGGAACTACTACATGCGATTTACGTCCAAGCAACTGCTCAGCCATATAGTCTGCCACCTAGCCAAACAGAGTCCACAGTCCTGTTCTCCAGCTCTTCTCACAACCTGCAAATTGCACATTTCGTCTTCAATGACAGGTATTTACCTTAATTTGGTTTCCAAACCCTGTGATTCTCTGCAAAATTTTCCAAAGATGCCAAATTCTAGTTGAATTCACTGTACTGCCTTCAAATAAGTACACCAGAACCACTGCTCTTTTACCCATTTTTACTGAAAACTGTGCAAATCTCGTTTTTCTCTGTAGATTTCACCCAGTGAGCTAAATTCAAATCAACTTTGGTCTGCAATTCCTAGAGAAAAGCCCCAAAACTATTGTTTTGCCTACTTTTTCTACAAAAACCAAAATTCCAATTTGAAAATCACAGAAAATTGAGCAATGGAAGCCCCTCTGGCCCTCAATGTTGCTCCCCTCAATGCACCTCACAAAGAGTTAGGGTGGTTTCCCTTGGCTGATAGGGATTTTCAAATACAAGACTTAACTGGTGACAAAAACCACCTGCAAGCATTCTGTGAAATTAGGAACAATCACCTAAGTAAAACTGATCTCTATGGGATATGGGAATCCAATCTGCTTAGGTACTACCTCCCCTCAGTAAATGTATTCCCAGAAGTTATCCACCTATGCTGTGCCAATTATGAACCTACTCAGAGAGCAATTATGACTCCAAATGGAACTGTCCTCTTTCATATAACTCCTGAGTCCATAAATGAAATGCTACACTTCAAATCCACTCAGCCTCTGGCTCCTCTTTCTATGGGATTCCTGCTTGAGCAGGGCTCTAAACTGCCCAATGCAGAGATAATCCGTGTTGTTCAAATGTTTATGAGACAAGATTGCCAGCCCAAAGAGCCACCTACCTTTCACCATGCCTGGTTCAATGAAGCTGGAAGATTCATTATTGATATGATATCCTATGTCCTGGGATTTAAGACAAATGAATATGTTGATGAGACCATCCTAGCTTTGTTGTCCATGTTTACTCCAAGACAACCTCCTGCTGTCAAATATGATTATGCTACTTTCATTGCCAACAAGATCCATGACCAATTCATGAGTCTAGAAAGAGAAGGAGTCTTCAAGTATACCTCTTATATATATCATCTGTTCTTATACTATCAAACAGACAGTTTTCAGTTTCCCATCAGAAAATTGGATTCTAAAGGAGAGAGGAGGTCTGTGATTTTTTGGACCTCAGTATTCCATGAAGTCCATAACTCCCCTTATACCTACTGTGAATTCATTGATTTGTTTATACATCCAGTCTCCTCTCTACTAATGAGAACTCCTCCTCCTAGACTCTTTGGTGATATGCAGAAAATTTTACAGCTCTCCAAAAGCTACAGAATAGGTGACTGGTACTTCTACTAGAATCACACTGAAATCAGAATATATGGTTATGAGCTGTGCCCTTATAAGCTGCCCAAATATGTGCCTATGAGACTGTTTGCTCTGGAATATTTCAGGAAATTTATCAATTCAGATTTGACTCACTTTTATAGTGCAAAGAAAAAGCTCAGCTGAAAATAAGAAACCAGTTAGGCCCTTTTATCATTAACAAAAAGGAAGCATGGGAAGATGCTGACAAAATATTAGGGGAAGAGCTTAAATTCAGGAAGAGTTTCTGGTGGGTACCCTATGACCCAAATGGCTTTATAAGTGACAGAAAAGTAAAAAATAGGCTATCAGCCTATAAACATCATAAGATCCCTGAAATAGAACAATTTGCTAATTAGGATGAGAGGGCAGAGGGCACATTAATAGAAGAACTCATTGAACAAGAAAGGATGGAGCAAGCTATGAAAAATCTTGAAAAGACCCTTGACCTGGACTCTTTTGGACAGGTATCTTTCAAGCTACCTCAGCAAACCGGAATTGACACATCCGCTGCTGGAACTTCTCAGCAGCCTACACAAGGGAGCACTACACCAGCTATAGGGACATTAAAGGGTAAAGAAGTGATAGATACAGAGTAGTACATGATGACAGATCATCCAAAAACATCAAAGGAACAAGGTCAAGGACAAATTCCTCCTATCCACACCAAAGCACTAGAGATACCAGCATTACAGACTCCTCTAAATGAGGAAAGGGGCAAGAAAAGGGACAAAGAAGAGACCACACCTGTCAGTGGAACAACAAAGCAACCAGGGGCAAGAATGAAAAGATTGGATCCTCTATCTAAAGAGGAAATCATTGAAGAAACAATAGAAAGTTTAAGAGGTGAGAGGCTTACCCAGCAAACTTCCCCAGTGGTGGATACATCAATTGGCTCATACAGGCAGGAGCTAGAAAGGCAGCATAGTGTGGAAGTTTCATCCACTAGACCATCAAGTAAGCAGACCTTTGATGTCAAAAGAACATTCACAGAGATAAAGGTTAGAAATGATCCATTGAGGCTGCAGATTTATGACCAATATCTTAAGAGCTATCATGAGCTATTTAAAGCCTATGTGATGCTATAGGGATGATCATGAGCTATTTAAAGCCCAAGGTGGAACAACCAAAATCAGCAGCTGATTATATCAGGACAAATCTGGAAATCTTGGCCAAGGACATTCATCCAATAGACCAGATTGAGCTGCATAAACAAACTGGATAGATGGTTTACTCCACGTTGACAGATAAAGCGATGCTGGCTCTCAAATTGTGAAACTCATTGAACAACACCTCAGCTCAATTAGATTTGGAGAAGGCATCTTCTTTAGCCAAAGACAACATGATCAAATCTTTGGAGGAGATTATTATTGAGCTAGGACATGATCCCAAGGATTCCAAAGGCATAAAGGCATTGATGAAGAAGAAGGAGGAGGACATTGCTGCCCTCAGGAAACAACTGAAGCTGCCTACTACTATGCATCCACAAACGTTAGAGATTGTGCAGCAAAAAGCAGAGGAGGACATGATGGACTTGCTGATGACAATGAATGTTAGGCACCTATACTACTAGTGTAACCCCTTATTGTTATTAGTACAAACCACTTATTATATTCATGTACCCATGTAGTGCCCATATTGTTACTATTGTGCCCCATAGAAGCCTACTATTGTTATTATTGTGCCCTTACATTATTATTGTTATGTCGGCTTTGATTATGTTATGACCCTTTAGACTCTTATATATAGAAAGGAGGTATTTTCATTTGTATCATCCAATAATTGTTCATTTGTGTAATGTAAAGGAGGTTGCCCCCTCGAAGAGGCTGAATTCTAAGGCGTTGATCTCTCTTTTCTATCTTTTTGTGAGCTGGTTTCATAACATCTTTGCTATTCTAAGAATGTTTGGGGAATTTTTTAATTAGATATCCAATTTAATAGCATGCTCTACACAAAAATGAAATATTCTCATAATTGATATTTTGGACCCAAACATAGTTTATAGCTGTAAGATAAATCTTTGTGGGAAAACCCTTGTTGAAGTCCATCTCTACACATATTCAGGCATTAGTAGCCTTCATTTTTTTTCAAGATAACAAAAATAAAACTTTCCCAATCCTTCCTAGTAGAGGATAGCGATGGAATATTCCAAAAGTGCAAGGGAAGGTTTGGAAGCCTTACCCAAACTAAGTTCATGGAGATTGATGTCAATACTGTTAGTTCCAATCTTCACAGGCTGTCACCCGTGATCAAAATGGGCTCTTACTATGTCTGGATTTGTTATATGTTTTTCACATGATCTTCACTGCAAAACATGTCATAAGAATTTCCATCAGAAGCATATTGGAAAAAGCTTTCCAACAGTATATCACACTCCCAAAACCAGCTCCCATATCAAAAGATATGATCAAATGAATGATTGACTCCTGTTTATGAAAAAATCACTGAATGGATAAAAGGTAAGGAAGGCCAAGAGGAAACAGAATTCTAAGCATGTATTAGATAAGGATGTTGCTGGGCCTACCTAGGAAGGCTTGTCTAGGATGATGTCACTACCCATTTCTTCTAACATGGATACTTTCAAAAGCCTTTGGCGAGATAGCTCTATGCCTATTGAAACCCTAAACATCATCCTTCGATGAAATCCATGATACGAGAGCAAGATAAGGTTGCAAATTCAGAGGCTTCTATTATGGCATCAGTATGTTCAAATGTTGAAAATATTGCAGCAGACAACCATTAATGTTTTGGTCCGAATGATGGCACTAGAACTAATGCTCTCCTAGCATTTGACAAAATTGAAATTCAGGGGAATATGAAATGGTCCCTTTTAATCAAGATTTTGTTGTTATCAGAATTTCTCTTCAGCTCATAACACCCTTGCACATAGTGAAATAAAGAGAAGTATGGCAATCTCACAAGGGAAAAAGTGTTCGAGAACATTAAAGAAAATCATTTGCAAGAATTCCTCAGTTAGAATTATAGTTTTGTTGGTGATCTTGCGAAAACAAAAGGGTTAATTTGGAATCTTTGTAGCAGTAATGTTTTCAATCAAGAAATGATTTTCAATGGGAAGCTCAAGGCCTTAAAAATGTGCAAACTTCAAGTTGAAAGTCTCTTAGAGACTATAAAGTGCGACAAGAAAATCTTGGTAGTTACAATTGCATAACACATCGATACAGGTGCTATTCTGATGCAAGAATTTGCAAATAGGGAAGTTGTTCATAGAACATTGTCATCCTACAAAGCTACATTCTACAACTGATCAAGATCATCTTTGTGGACAAACAGAGAAAATTCCTCGAATTTCATAAATGTGTCAGATGTATTTATGGTTTGTGATCGTGATTCTTTGCTATACCTTGGGAAACCTGATGACCCAACTTGTCACATAGATTGAGAGATTCTGTTCCTCATGTCTTCCTGCCTGTTACCAATTTCTACTCATAAATGAAGCCATTTTAATTTTGATAATTGTTCAGAGAACAAGATCATGGTTGATTGAGACCAAGATGTACAAGAGAGTATTAGGAACTTTTAACAAGGCATGATATAAGAGGACATGATATCCAATTAAGCTTCAAACTTGATGATTTTGTAATTGTAATTGTTAGAAGTCAATTTACTTACCATGCATATGGAGGGAACATGCACTGATAGTTGCACTTCAAATTGGGATACCTTCCAAATACTATTACTTGGGAAATACAGGTCAGATAAGTTAAGAAAAACATGGTGTACTTTCAAAAAAAAATTTCTTGTTTAACGTCTCCAAAGAGATTACAGGTGTCCAAAGAGATCACAGGTGCAAAAATGTTGTCAATTGCTTCAACACAATTTTGTTTTATGCCCCAAAAAAATTCCAGGGACACTAAATGGAAACAAAAGTATCCAAGTTATCATCCATGTGTCAAAATGTTAATGCAGACACAAAATTTCTTAGGAGAAAATGAGAAGAATAATTAGTATAAAACTTAATTTTTTCACGATCCTTCTTTCGAAAAGAAACGAAAATTCCAATTGCAGAATTCAAACAAGGGGATAAAGGAAGAGACAAAGATTGATCCATAATTTTCAGGAGTGTTATAGAAGAGTAATAAGGCCAAACACAACTAGGACAATGGTAACATTAAAGGTTGAAGATTTCATGGAAATTGGTTCTAATGCACATTTTTCTAGACTACGTCTAGATGAGTCTTCACTTCAAATTTCCAAAGTGAAGGAATTAAACAGAAAACCATTTGTTATTGGTGTTATGGGTGGTACAACTTCTGGAAAGTCTGATAGAGAAAGGAGGAGCATTATGCATGCCATCTTGTTTGGAATTATCAATATTTTTGCTTCAGCTTCGAGCTTTTAATGATGATAGAAAATTACAACAACATGTTGCTCTGTTGATGAATAATCTTGCCTACACAATTGGGTTGTCTTTTGGAAAAGAATTGCATGCAATGCATATAGAATCTCTTCTTGGATTTGTTACAACTGGGTATTCTGAATGGTTGGGCAGTTCATTTGGAACTTTTGTCTTTAAATCATTTCTTCAAAATGTTGGAAATTGTGTGGGTCCTTATTTGGGGACATTGTTGCAAGTATTTTCCGATTGCTTGAATCCAGAGAAGGATCCTGCACTACGATTATGTTTTGTGGAGTTATTTGATAAATTATTTGAGTTGCATGAATTGGGGATTTGGTGGCAACCACATGCATTACAGACCATTGGTGGATTGCTATTGCCTTGTTCAGTGTGGCATATTGGAAAGGTTGCAGCAGAGATTTGTCATTAGGCAATGAGTGCACTTGGGACATTTCTAAGACAAGATCTGTGCAGTAAGGAGCATTTAGTAGTTTTATTTGTAGAAATTTCACCTGTGGAATAAACCGATATATGAAATGTCCTAAAGCATAATACTTGTTCTACTTCTACAAAACATTAAGTGGAAGCATAATCAAATTCATGAGAAACATCAAGTAGAAACATGCATAACTGATCAAGAGAAATAATAACACATAACACAAGATATATCCAGGGGAAAGCACCAGCATAAAACCCCAGCCATGTATTATCAATCAAGTGGAAATCCTCTTCATAATACAAAAGGAATCAGCTCTCAAGCTATCCAGTTCTCAATGAACTATGAAGATATGAAGATATCTCTCATGAACCAACCAAGCCCTATATATAAATGCTTTACTTATGGTCCAATCCCTATTTCCTTGTGCAGTTTTCTTATGAAATAATAGAAAAAACATATGCAATTAATTCCAAACATACCAAGTCAACCTATGGTCCAACTACGCAATCATTGAGGACACTAGTTCCTCAATCATGCAAGAACTACTTACTAGAAATAGTCAAGCATCTGATAGTACATTGTCCCACATCTGATCTTAACTGGGTCTCTGACAAAACTGACATGCAATAGTTATCCATGAGTGAATCCTCAGTCATCTAAAATAATAGTTGTCACATGCATGCAAGCATTAACAAACTATATTTTATTATTTTAAGAACTTGTTAAAATAATCTAACTGGACTTGACTAGTTAGAACTAAGTCAACTGATTCTCTCATTACAGAAATCATACTTATTCCCTCAATTAGTGGAGGAAATTAATGATAAATTCCTCAATCAGTGGGACAACCCATGTGCATGCTCACAAAGACTTCAATTTCGAATTTCCTTAACTAATTAACTCAACTGAATTAATTAATTATTATTTCCAACTGTTGTTAAGACCAAAATTAATTTTACTTGCTATAGATAGATTAGGGATTGCTATAAATAGGAAGGAACCCAGAAATGCTATTTTTAGAACTTTCTATTTTTAGTAGTTTCACATCTCACCCAATGTGGCCGATGACCTCACTAGCCAAATTTCTATTTTTAGCAAGCCTATTTTTATCACATTATAAATTTAGCATTTCTTGTTGCAGACTTGTTAGGGATAAAGGTCCCCTAGGGTCTTGGGTCAATACCTTAGCAGAGCGGGGGTTATCTATAAAGAAAAGCAAGCATTCCACACAACCATGATACTAATATAAACGAACTACACAAAGAGAGGTGCACCTGGGGGTCCTTCATTTGGGTAGATCTAGCCAGGGTCCAAACGCTCTCAGAGTTCCTTTCGATCCTTCAACCTGTAATGCAATCAAATCAAGAAAACATAACAGTACATGGACCAAGCATCATAAGAAAATCAACTTCATAGGATATTGAAAGGTAGTTAGTTATACAATTGAAGCAACTACTCATATGTAAATCATAATATTGATATCATAAGCATGAAGAAGACTAATATCAGGAACAAGACAAGTGTTTCTTTTATTATATATAACTAAAATACAGTAAGGAATGATTTCACCTAAATCTTCCTTTTGCAAGCTCCAAGTGGAACTATCCTCTAGATTCATATAATCTCAAGCCTCCAACAAACTCCTTCCATGACTGACTCCAAGATATCTCAACTAATGGAAAGACATCATAACTCAAGGAAACAAGGGTTTCCTGTAATGGGGGAAGTGTTGGAAGCATAAGGATCTACAAACCCAATCAGGGATATCTCAGTAGAGCGTTTTTTCTCTTTTTTTCTCTCCTCACTTAAGCCTTCCCATTGAAGCCTTTTTATACTTCTTCCAAAGTAGTTTTTTAGTTGGGAATTTGTTGGGAACAGTTGGGCCATGGTCACTAATAGGTAATAAATACGTAAAACCCGTTATCTCCACCCAAATTTAAGGAGATTTAATTTTTTAAAGTGTTTTAAGACATATACGTGAGCTGGGTATACATAGACCCGCGTACACACGCATTTATCTTAGGGAAATGTCGCGTATAGGGAGTAAAACAATGTTTTTTAAGTATTTGGACCAGGTCTAGAAGGAGGGGTTGCCCTAGGCCATTAGTGCAGCATCACAAATATCAAAAGTGAGATTTGGAGCTATAATAGATTCCCCCTAATCCATGAGGTCAGAAGGGGTGCATGATGGCCGAAATGTATTATGTAAGTGCATGGAAAGGAAACCTATCAAAAACTGAGAAGGACTTCACTAGAGTTCAGCCTCCCAAGCCACAAAAGGAGATCAGAAAGAAACACTATCTAAGGCGAGCATACCCATGCCCAAAGAAAGTAAAGCATGTCATTATATCAAGTACAAGTGGATCCACTAAGTGTACAAGTATAAAAGACTGGAAAATACATAATGGATCATCTAATCATGATTGAACAAGTACATGTTGGAATATCACATATAACAATGTCAATGATGCTGAAGGATGAAGCGGATCACTGATATCAAAGACAGATCCCAAAAGTACCAAATGAACATGATGGAGTAAGATGGTACTACACTACAAACTCAAGTGCCAACATATAGAATGTCACCATGAATGACTACAACATATAAGGTAGAGTGATATCAACTAGCAGAAATAGGAGCAACTGTCAAGTGAACCAATGAATGCTAATGTAACCTGAGGTCTTCACCGACTGCCCTAGTACATTTCTTGACCATGGGAATAAATGATCTAAATTCGACCATGTGAGAAATCGTTTGATTACCAGTCATTGATGTATATCGTTAAAAAACATGAGACCACTCACCAATAATGATAATGAGCGTCAAGGTACATAGTACAATCTAACAAGTGTGAATAGATGAGCTGGAGTCGATTACCTTTAAGAATCTATCAATCAGGAGACAATGATGGTTTCCCACTATAGATAGCGAAGGATCTACAACTAGTGATTGTAAACCCCAAGGTACTGCCAAATGGACTCTAGATCTTTGCCCCAGAGCAATGAGTCATAGTCAATAGAGAAAGATCCACTAGAAGGAAGGCATTAAGGCATCCTTCATCAATCTAGCATGAGTGTAACCCGTAGGCCAATAATGTGGAAGGAATCAGATGAGAAAGATGTCGTAACCCAATCGAAGCACGTTTCCGGCGTACACAAGATGTGGCTAGCGCACGATAGAAACCCTCTAAACCAACCGATAATGAAAGTTGACACACAGGTGAGGTATCCACCAATAGGATCAAATGGAAACCAAGGTACTGCACGAATCCCAATGTGTGATAATGTAAGCTGATGTTAAACACAAGGGAAACCACTCAGTCAAAGACCCGTGATACTGATCGAAGCTGAGCACAAGGTGACCTATCAATAATGAAAATAGGGCTAGGGTGTGGCTTTAGGCCTATCCTCAGAGCAAGATGTCATTGTTGATAAGCACAAGACCTGCCAGCAAGAAGTTAATGGAGACCTTATCAAACCGGCATGAGTAAGGACCAATATAACTAATGTGATGATAGAAAAGACACTGACAACCAGGGATGGCCGACTGAAAAATTGAGCCAAGTGACACCACAGAGAGGTCGACTCAGGCTAACTTCCCTTAAAAAAAATCATGACTCAATGTGACTATGTGGTAGCATATGATGACTCTGTATAAGTTTGTCATGCAAGAGGCACGAACGAAACCTCCATATGATTGGAAGAGATAACCAATCGGGGGAGAACTGACTCAATAACAAGGTTAAGACGTACCTAAGTCAAACTAAATCCCTCCCAAATGGAGGAGACTTTGTTTTGAGTGCTTTATTCAAGGGCGACATGACTAACTTTAGCTGCCAACAATAAGTGGAAATATTGTTCTGTTCCTACTCTTTTTTGGAATATATAATTTTTTGGTATTTTTCTTTAAGCTGGAAAAAGAATAAAATAATGCTATAGTACAGTGGAAAGAACGAGCATCGGTGAAATAGATGATCTAGTTCCTGGGATTGGAACAATCCTATTCTCAATGCAAGGAGGTGAAAACTAGTCAAAGACACTCAAAGGTGTGTTCCTTCCACAGGTCAAGGTGTGTTAAGTTGCAGAAGTCAAGGGAATGCAAGTTTGATTTTACAGTTGTCATGGTCAAAAAGTTGGCTGAAACATGAGTCCAAGTGAAGCCGGCTCAAGGCCAAAAGGTGCAAATGGTCAAAATGCAATGCAGTAGTACAACTCAACACGAAGGAGCCTCTAAGGTATATGGCCAGAACGAAGCGAAGAAGCAAAGAGGAATGAGTCTTCATCGCATAAGTCATGGTGGGACTACAGAGGACTCCCAAGCCTAGGGACAAAACATCGGCATGACTGCCAAGTGACAACAAGGTACTACTAGGGCACCCATGCTAAGGTAGGCTCTACCACACAAGTCATGATACTTCTAAGCAATGAGAAGGTTCCACACCATAACTTGGTGGGGTCGATCCTGAGGCCAAAATGGGAAAGGGAACTGAAAAGTGCACAATGCAAGTGGAAAAACCTAACCTATATGCCAATTTCGAGAACCAATACTTGTCAGAACGGACCAACCATAAAAATTTACAAAGGAGAAATCTTCCAAGTTTTGTATACATAAATAGGAACACTAGACACGAAGTTAATACATCCCACATATAAACTTCATATAAAATATGGTGTTATAGAATACAAAACTTGAAACCGCATACCTCATATATACAATATGGTACAGGGAACCATGCATCCTTGCGGCTTACACATAACAGTTCATCTGGACAAACCACTTGCAGGGCTTAGGCCAAGGACTCCTTTGGTAGTCAAAACTCATGGCTTCAAAGCATTCCTCTTATGAAGGCAAATCAAGTTCTGAGAAAACATGAGAACTACAAGGATCAAAAGAGGGAATTAAGGGGTCCCATGTCCCTATAGGAAGAATCTCTCAGTCAACTGTTGGGACCAAGTCCCAAGAAGGAGAATAATAAGTCAAAGGATCCTTCCAGAAATTGAACATTGAGGATTCAATGCCACATAATTCACCTATGGCGGGGTAGAGTCTACCTAAAAACTTGGAACAAACCAAGGGTTATTCTATAGTAAGGTTGAATTAGGGTGGTAATTATCAAATGCAAGATGATCAATAGTGACAATATTCCCTTCATGAGGAAAACACATCACTCGAAAGAGGGAAGACACCACAACATTCATAACATAGACATGATCATGCCCAAGTAGCATATTAAAGTCTAAAGGGCTATAAACCACCATCATATCTATTAAGACAATCTTACCACCTAAAGTAATAGGCAACTGAGGAAGAACACCCATAGATTCACCAGTTCTTCTATCATAGGCTAACAACTAACTCTAAGTTGTCAACAACTTTGGGGAACCCAAAGCTTTCCAAGTCAAAGAGGATATAATACTTGCAGAGGATCCTTCATACACCATACATCAATAAATGTTTGTGGAATTAACTCTAACTTTTATTTGGAAAGATGCAACGAAAGGAAGACGAGGCTTGATAAGGCTATCCCAATCAAAGGAAGCACTCTTGGAACTTGGAGGGGGAACATTCAAAGAAACTAGAATGTCCCCTATACCAGAAGACTTTGTACTAGAAATCAAGCAGACTCTTTTGTTAGGCACTTCACCACCCAAAAGAGGAGTGTAATTGACCAGAGATTGCACTGGCTCTACCACATTATCAACCAATGGTTGATGGGATTGATGAGAAACCATATCAGATCTAGGAGTAGAAGAACTTTAAGACTCGGACCATATCCTTTGTACCTCTAGAATACTAGGGCATAAATGAGTAAGATGGTCTCCCTTTCATATCTTACAAGGGAACTTAGGTTTAAAACTTCTACATCCAGGTTTCTTATCAACCTCCATTCCACCAACATGACTAGCAGTGGTTTGTAGAGAGTCCTAAACATGACTTGCAGATTATCTTGACTCTTTACTAGTATGACTTGCAGTGACTAGATTTATGCCCCCAGCATGACTTCTGGCGGCTGAAGACTCATCTTCAACATGACTAGCAGAGGTTGATGATGAAGTGCTAGTATGACTTGCAGTGACTAGACTTGTGCCCCTAGCATGATTCGCAGTGGCTGAAGGCTCATCTTCAACATGAATAGCAGAGATTGATGATGAAGTGCTAGTATGACTTGCAGTGACTAGACTTGTGCCCCCAGCATGACTTGAAGCAGCTGAAGACCCATCTTCAACATGACTAGCAGAGGTTGATGATGAATTGGTAGACTTATTCTTCTTCTTTGACTTCCTCTTTCTCCTCTTTTTAGATTTCTTATTACAAGAAGGAGGAGAATAAGGATCCTAGATTTCTCTTTGAAAGAAGATGAACAATTAATATCCCTGCGATGCCCTTGAAATAAAGCATTCAACTGATTAGCTTTAAGAGAATTTGGAATATTTGTAGTGGACCATAGCCAAATAGGTATTCCAACATTCAATCCATGAATATTCAAAGTGGCCATCAAGGGAGTACCAATGTTTCCAAAGAAAAGAAAAGCACAAGGATCCCCTTTTGGGAGGGTACCTTGGCTGGTTTCCACATGAATATTGGCCATATCTAACTGTTTCATAGACCCTTCCCTTACGGGAATGTAGAAATGAATTTTCAAGGAAGATAGATACACAATCAAAACTTTTTCCCTTGAGGAGGCAACTCCACTACATCCGAAAGAATGACCAAAAGCCTTTCAAGATTAGTGGAGTGGTAAGTCAGTCACTCAGAATACCAAGTCCAAAAAGTGACTAGAAAAAAATACCTAAAGCCAACTATATACAAGGAGCAAAGAGCCCTCAACTATAAAGTCCCTAAAAGAGGTCAGCCAACCAAACAACTTCCAAGTATTCCTCTCCAGGTGATTAGGACTAGACACCAAAATACAAGAAAGTGATGTAAGGGGCCTTCCAAAGATAGTCTAGGATAATGACGACCCAGTCCTACTAGCAAAGGTAATAGAGGAAGTTACGCTGACCTCCTAAAAACAGCCTGCACTGGTGCAAAGCCCCAAGCTTCACAAGGGTGCCCTCTAGTAGTACCATTGAGAGTGATACAACGTTGACCTTAGGTGCCACAGGATTCCGCTTCGTAGCCACCTATGTAGATCCCTAGGAGAAGCAACTAAGGTTACCAAATCGTGTCAAAAGCCAGGCGGAACAGTGTTGAGGTAAGATTCGACAAGTAGGAGAGGGGGTATCTCTCTTCCTTATCTTAAAAAACCCTCATGCTTAACTCCTAGATCCGGAGCTTTGCTAGTCTTCCAAACGCTATTGGATTTGCACTTACTATTCAGACTCTTATGTTTGACAGTTTAAATGGCCTTGGAGAGTTTTCTCTCCACACGCCTAATCCAAGGGCCTAAAATATCCTAAAACTTGTTGGTGTGTCTAAATTGACAATTATGAAAAAGTTCTAGTGTATTTTAATTAGCGCTTGTTTTTAAATGGGTTGTTCTTTAAGTCAAGGGATAAGCAGAGATGAAACTGATGGTGTTTTGACACAAAATAAATTAATAAAAACCAAACTATATGCAAATGCACTCGCTTTGTTCTTCGATGAAAGAAATTTCTACTAAGTTCTAAGGAACTTCTAAGAAAGCAATAATTTTTTTTCTTTTTTCACTCAAGCTTCACACTCACAAAAATTAACAAAACTATGGATGTCCTAAAATATGCAAAAATTTATCCTAATGCAATGAGTACATGCTGATGAAAAACTTAAGACTATTCTAAATCAAAGAAATGAAAGTAACTTGTTTATCAATTCTAATTAGCCACTTAAGATGTTGAGATAGAATATGAGTTGCTAATGCTCATTTTCATCCAAACACTAAAAGCAAATTTCAAGACAAACAAAGATGCACTTTCACTCGCAAAAACGAAACTAAATGAAAACAAGGTCAAAGAAAGCAAAAACCAAGTTTTCAAGAAGTTTTCTTCAAAAGCAAAAATAAAAATGACTTTTCAAAAGTTCTCTAAATAAGATTGAAACTTTATGATCGAAGAATAGGCAACAAAACACTTTGCAAGTTAACAACACACAATGGGTGAAAGCTCAACAAAAAGTGTGTTTCACGATGCTCTTAACAAACAAAAAAGTAGCCAAAAGAGCTTGGTGAAAATGATCAGAAGATCAAGAAAGAAAATTCTCAAAATCATCACACAACAACTTTCAAAAAGTAAGAAAAGTAAATGGCCACAAAGATGCGGTTTTGACATGCAAACAAAAAGATCACCAAAACAAGGTTTGCCATAAAGATTGAGGCCAATCTTTCTGTCCTGGAAGACCAGAACAACCAAGATTCCCAGAAAGAAATCTTGTGTGCTTAAACAAAAATGATGACGCTTGCCACAAAACAAAACAAGACGAATACTTTCCACAACCGGAGAGAATTTGAAATCATGGACTTGCTATAAAAACAAAGAGTGACACAGAAAAATAGCTATTCAGAAAAGACTTAGATTAGTAGATAGATCTTCAGAAACAAAAGTATTTGAAAAATCTTGAAAATTTTAGGGTATACGTGATTGTGTCGATACAAAGTTGTGTGTATACACTATTTAGTTCATAGAAACCTGTGTATATGTGGGTTCATATGGTGAAACTTATGTACATACGTGATTGTAACCTGACCAAGATGTGTATATAAAATATCACAAGAAAAAACAAAAAAAGGTCTGAAGAAACTGATCAAACTTATAGTTAAAGTTCCTATAGGAACAAACTACTCAGACACAACAAGTAAATAAACAACTGAGACCTGATTGGCTTGAATAAACCCAAAATAGGAACGACAATACTATTGTCCCCAGTGGAATCACCAATTTTGTTGAGGGACAAAGGTCCCCTAGGGTCTTGGGTCAATACCCTAGCAGAGCAAGGGCTATCTATAAAGGAAAGCAAGCATTCCACACAGCCATGATACTAATATAAATGAACTACGCGAAGATAGGTGCACCTGGTGGTCCTTCATTTGGGTAGATCCAGCTAGGGTCCAAACCCTCTCGGAGTTCCTTTCGATCCTTCAACCTGCAATGCAATCAAATCAAAAAAACATAACAGTACATGGACCAAGCATCATAAGAAAATCAAATTCATAGCATATTGAAAGGTAGTTAGTTATACAATTGAAACAACTACTCATATGTAAATCATAACATTGATATCATAAGCATGAAGAAGATTAATATCATGAACAAGACAAGTGTTTCTTTTATTATAGATAACTAAAATACAGTAGGGAATGGTTTCACCTGAGTCTTCTGTTCACAGGCTCCAAGCAGAACCATCCTCCGGATTCATCCAATCTCAAGCCTTCAACAATCTCCTTCCATGAATCACTCCAAGATATCTCAACTAACAGAAAGACATCATAACTCAAGGAAACAAGGGTTTCCTGTAATGGGGGAACTGTTGGAAGCACAAGGATTTTCAGACCCGATCAGGGATAATCTCAGTAGAGTGATTTTTCTCTCTCTTCTCTCCTCCCTTAGGCCTTCCCATTGAAGCCTTTTTATACTTCTCCCAAGTAGTTTTTTAGTTGGGAATTTGTTGGGAACAGTTGGGCCACAAACACTAATAGGTAATCAATAGGTAAAACCTGTGATCTCCTCCTGAATTTAAGGAGATTTAATTTTTTCAAGTGTTTTAAGACATATACGTGGGTTGGGTATACATAGACCCACATACACACGCGTTTAGCTTAGGGAAATGTCGTGTATAGGGAGTAAAACACTTTGGACCATGTCTGGAAGGAGGGGTTACCCTAGGCCATGAGTGCAGCATCACAAATATCAAAAGTGAGATTTGGAGGTATAACAACACTTTTCAACACTCCCTCTCAACAAGAAAGGCTTCCTCTTGAACCCGATCCTGTAACTCTAGATTGTTCTGCATGCAACACATCTACCCAGTCCACTTGCTCCAACAACACTTGGAACCAAAACACTCCCAACTAACAACTATGTTGGGCTAGGAACATACTTTGATGTTGAAGCTCTACCTGCTACTGACAAGTGCTCCCTCTTTAACATCTACGCTACTGCAACATCTCCATGCATCTCGCACCAGTGCACACCTCTCTATGCCACCTAGCATTGTGAAAAACACTTGTGCCTCTCGCATTACTGCAGCCTGCTAGCTATGTACTATCCTGGGATTCCCTGCACTTTCTCTCTCTCTGTCACTCCATCCACATTTTTCTCTACCCAATCAGTTAGTTCCTGCTACTCCACATAGGGGCCCCTGTAGCAGGATCTCATCCAAGAAGTTGGGTACCTCAAGGATCCTGCCCCTCCTCCTTGGGACGATCACTCTATATCACCCCACCTCCTACCTAGAGGTATGGTTGCATGTGATCCCTCACACCACCTAGCTCGAAGTTTCCCCCTACTGGAGGCCTCTACATGAGTAGATGTCTCTACTCAATCTCCTCTCAGCTTCCCTTGTTGTGGCTACTCCACAACCTCCTAAAGCTGCTGCACCAATCGTGGCTCCTCCACAGTCATTTGAGACTTCTTCTGGCTCTGCATGTTGAGAGGTAATATACCCTCCCTCTCAACCACCAAGTCTCTATCAATTGCCTTGTTGCTCAAGGCTTTGCATGCATCTTGAACCTCAAGAGCATATAGGTTCTTGTCTCCTGAACCAATTTGCTTCACTTGTCTAGTGATGATGTGTCTAAGGAAAACCTTTCCCTTACTGAAGACTACATCATAGCCTCTGTCTTCCAGCATCACGATCGACACCAAGTTTCTCTTTAGCCCTAGTACATACTTGACATCTGTCAAGGTAATTCAAGCTCCATGCTCCCTCTGAAAAATAATCGTGCCTACACCTGAGACACTATACTTCTCATGATTACCTATCGCTATGAGTATCTGGAGATCTTTCTTTTCAAAAGTACTGAACAAAATCTTGTCGTCGGTCATGTGGAAAGAAGCTCCATTGTTAAGAAACCAACCACTTCCCACCATGGATGAAACCATGCAGGTGAAGAGTGTGAAATCCAATTCAAACTGTGAAGCAAGTGCCTCACCTTTAGATCCTTCCCTGGATCCCTTCTTGGATTTCCTCTGTGGACAATTTGCATCATAATGGCCCACCTCATGACAACGAAAGCATCACATTTTTGATTTGTCAACCTTCTTCCCATCATTGGAAGAACTAGATTCGGAAAGAGAAACCTTCTCCTTCCCCTTCTTCACCTTACTCGCTAAGGCACATTTCTCCTAATCATGGATGGATGAATAACTATCTTTGGTGCTCCATTTGATCTCCTCTTGCATCAAATCTGACCATAGTCATTCCCAATCTAGCAGTTTCTCCCTTCCATTGACTAAGTCCTGGTAGCTATGCCAACTTTTCGGAAGGCCAAGGAGTGCTAGACTCACCATATCCTCATCTGATGTCATGATTCCTACACTTGCAAGCTCATCCTTGCATGCAATGAGCTTGGTGAGATACATAAAGATCGTCTCATCCCTGTCACACTTGATCTTTCAAAGTTTGTCCTTCAATGCCAGCTTCATCTGATCACAATTATTCTAATATAAATCTTTCCATGTTTTCCACATTGCATGTGGAGTCTCCTTCCCATGGAGGCTCGAGACAATGTGATCTTACACTCCCTCCAAGAGAATTCTGCTAGCTCTAGCCACACACTTCCTCCATTCCACTTACTCAATCTTGTTAGTAGGCTTAGGAATTTCTTGATCAATGAAATCCTTAAGGCCATTATCTTCCAAAATTGCCTCCATGCGATCCTTCCAAGATATAGTTTGAGCTGCCATCAAGGGCATACTCAAGCCTCAAACCATAGAATGCCATCAAGAAATAGATGTGATAAGAACTTGAGATCTATATCCTGAATAATAAACTTCAAATTTCTCCTGCTAGTATACTATTCTTGCTTGATGACCTTTGCTTCGATGCCATGTAGAAATTTCACCTGTAGAACAAACCGATATATGCAATTTCCTAAAGCATAATACTTTTTCTACTTTTACAAAACATTAAGCGGAAGCATAATCGAATTCATGAGCAACATCATGTAGAAACATGCATAACTGATCAAGATAAATAATAACATAGAACACAAGATATATCTAGGGGAAAGCACTAGCATAAAACCCCAACCATGTATTATCAATCAATTGGAAATCCTCTTCACAATACAAAAGGAATCAACTCTCAAGCTATCCAATTCTCAATGAACTATGAAGATATGAAGATATCTCTCATGAACCAACCAAGCCCTATATATAAAGGCTTTACCTATGGCCCAATCCCTATTTCCTTGCATAGCTTGCTTAGGAAATAATAGCAAAAGCATATGCAATTAATTCCAAACATACCAAGTCAACCTATGGTCCAACTGCTCAATCCTTGAGGACACTAGTTCCTCAATCATGCAAAAACTACTTACTAGAAATAGTCAAGCATTTGATAGTACACTTTCCCACATCTGATCTCAACTAGGTCTCTGCCATAACTGACATGCAACAATTATCCATGAGTGAATCCTCAGTTATCTAAAACAATAGTTGTCACATGCATGCAAGCATTAACAAACTATATTTTATTATTTTAACAAAATCTTAAAATAGTCTAACTAGACTTCACTACTTAGAACTAAGTCAACTGATTCTCTCATTATATAACTCATACTTATTCCCTCAATAAGTGGAGGAAATTAAGGCTAAATTCCTCAATCAGTGGGACATCTCATGTGCATGCTCACAAAGACTTCAAATTCAAATTTCCTTAACTAATTAACTCAACTGAATTAATTAATTAATATTTCCAACTGTTGTTAAGACCAAAATTAATTTTACTTCCTATAGATAGACTAGGGACTGCTATAAATAGGAAGGGACCAAAAATGCTATTTTTAGAACTTTATATTTTTAGCAGTTTCACTTCTCACCCAATGTGGCCAATGACCTCACTGGCCAAATTGCTATTTTTAGACATGTTATTTTTAGCAAGTCTATTTTTAGTACATTCTAAATTTATCATTTCTTGTTGCACACTTTTCAACATTATTACACTCGCAAAAATTTCTTCACGTTGTGATAACCTGCTTAGAAGAATATTATTCCACTGATACACATCATGTTAGCTGCCATGTTATTGAGTATATTGTTCGGATTGGTGGCTCTATTCTGGATGATGAACAGATAACAATATTGAGAAAATCATTACAAAAGCAGTTAGATGACAGTAGTGATCTTGTTTGTCTTGGGATATTACCTATGATTTCAAACTTCCTAAGTGTAGCATCTTCATTGTCTAGAAATACTGACATAAAGGTTTTTCTTAGCAATCCCAAATCACATATGGATGACCCAAATGAACAAATTCAAGAAGCCGTGTATGCTGTAATTGAAAATTACACAACGCAAAGGCTAGAATTGGTATTCGAAATGGTGAAAAGTGCTTGGGAATGCCATCAGAACGTCAGATGTGATCAATTGTGGAATTTGCAACTTCAATACATAGTGGATTCATACAATGATCATGATATTTACTATGTTTTCATGTCTAGGCCTAGTTCTTATGCTAAACCTTTTCCATTGGGGGATGTCATGGAGTCCTAGAAGGTATCTCAGTTGTATGTTCTTTCAGTGGTCAAGGTGACATCCTTTCAGGTAGTGTTACAGTACTCTATTCATGGGCTAGTCAGGGAGCAAGGGAAATAAACACTTTTGTTTAATCACAGGTGCCCAGTCCTTCATCAAAAAACCCGATGAAGGAACAAAAGAGGATAAGGTAGACATAATTTCTAATCAGATGAAAGGGCATAATATGAAACTTGATGTTGTGGTTTTTCGACAGAGAATGCCTAGACAAATAAAATCGACAGTCAAAACACATCTCTGAATTCTGATGTAGAAACTAAGTGGAAACTCAGTTTTTAATGCATAATATCAGCAGTAAGGATCGATCACTGATTTTTAGGGATAATCCCCAGCAAAAAACTTCAACATGTGGTAGTTATTAAATCATTCAACAAACAGATGGCAAATGTTTTGGGCATCCAAGGCATCTATATGGCGCATGTGGAGGATGATTTGATTAGCATCCCAGATTATCCCAAATTTCCGGTGATGGTTCCAAAACAAACTTTGGTAGGCAATTCAACTTGTGGAAACAAATCAACTCTTTTTTTTTATGAGATTTAATTAGATTATTTAGTTATAATTTTAATTTATGTTATTTGACTGCAACACATATTTGGTTTTGATTTTGATTTTGATTATTTTGATTCCTATGTTTAGGAAATCAAACTTAAGGTGTAATAGGGTATACGTAGGATGATTTTTGAGAGGTAAGAGGTTCGATTTTGCAGTTGAGTGAGGCTACTTTGGACTGTGTAAAGATTTTCCTGAATGTTATTTTAGTGGAGCAGTTTCTGCCCTTTATATTTGGGACCCATCATGGTGTTTAATGTCTAGCATGTGTTCCTCGTAAGATCAGTTACATACTTTGTTTTTCCTGCTAATTCTTGTTACAAGATTATCTAAGGGAAGTGTTAGGAATCCATCCATGCACGATGCTCCCTTCACAATGATTTTTTTGTTAAATTTAGTGGTTACCTTTGCAGAATCCATTCTCTGTTAGATGCTTTGTTGAGTAACCTTGTGTTTCTCTTTCTTCTAAAGTTGCCACTAGAGATTCATCCGTTGATTGATGCCTACAGAGCAGTGGATTTTCTCCTCTTATCTTCTCTCATTTACATTTTTTATCTGGCTAAGCATTGTGCTTACTTTGCCCCAAGTTTTCTGGCAAAAACTAGCCTCGGCTCCATAGCCCAATGGTCCTTTATCTTGTTGTTTCGACCCAAAACTCTCAATCAAATCCCTGTACTTCATAGCTAGCCTAAGATTCACTTATTGCAGCTACTTTTTGTTGGCAAAGAGAGAGCCTTCTTTGGTCTAGTAGGGCTATATGTCAGATCGAAAGCTTGGTTTGTGATTACCTCAAGATTGCCTCTTCTCAGCTTTGAGGTACAATCTTGCGTGCTAACAAGTACAATGTCGTTTGAGCTTGGGGCTCAAAGAGAAGGCTATAAAACTTAAATGATTTGTGTTGATTTTAGTTGGTTTGAGTCAGTTGCAAGTTAGTTGTGAGTCAGTTTTCAGTTTGTATTGAGTCATCATTCTTCAAAAAAAAAAATTAAAAAAAGGGGGTTTTCGGTCTTTCGTTTGTTTGACCATATTGGCCCAATCAGTTAGGCACTTGGTCTAAGTTGTTCTTGACACCTCCAAGGATATGCCATCCCCAATAAGGGGCCCAATGTTACTATCAGTATTTGCATACTTCCATCGGGGATCAAATCTACTCTTTCCATTTTCATTTTAAGGGTCTCATACTGAACCTTTTTCACTAGGTCATGTCAAGTTGGTTCATTGATGGTTGTCTTATTCTCAAAAGACCAAGATTTCCCTCATAAGGTACACTTGCTGATCCATCTCTATGTTTATTCAGTTATGGTTTTAGAGTCAAAACAATTATGTTTCCATTAGGTCTTTGGGTTTATTTCCAAGGTCTAAGCATAGTTTCAAAGTGTAAATAAAGGGAAGCAAAGGTATGAGGATGACCAATAAACCAAAAGTGATTGCTAGTAAGTCATGGTTATTGTACAAACATATTTTTCAATAATGTATTTTTCATCTCAAAAACATGTTTTTGAGATGAAAACAAAGTATTTTTAGTTGATTTATATTTTTATTAATGTAATTCAAGTTAATTCATGTAATAAATGATCCCAACTGCACCAAGCATTTGTCCCTGCTACAAGAAAATGAAACCACTGCAAAAATTAGTTCAATTTGAGCGTCATCCACCTGAAAAGGGACAATGAAAGAAAAGGTCTTAAACAGAGATTTGGAGAAAAGAAGAAAAGTTCCAAAACATTAGAAAGTGGGTTTTTCTAATGAAAAATCAAAATCCATCTCTATATAATATGTCACACTTCTTTTCCAAACCCATCACTCTTATTTGACAAAGAGAAAGACAAGCATTGAAGGAGAGAGGGGAATTGAGGCAAATTGGTAGCTAAGGAGAAGATGTGCTGCGCATAGGAGACAGGGCACTGTGCATAGGGTAGTTGGAGGAGGCGTTGCGTACAGAGGCTAGAGCACTGCGCATAGGAAGGGAGCATTGTGCATAGGGTAGTTTCCCCGGTGTTAAATTGAACTGCACTACACATAGAAGGAGGCACTCTACACCTATAGGTGGCACTGCTCATAGGGCCAACAGGGGCCAAAATGCTTTTCCTACCACCCAAAACATTGTGTTTGCCTTCTTTAGCGCATAGACAAGTAAGTATAACCCCTAAACTATTCTCTTGGCATTCAATTCATTTGCTTGAGGTTGATTTGCTATGGAAAAATTGAAACCCTAGGATCCCTCCACCTATTCCTTAAAACCATAATTCCTCCTATACATCCCTTCACCTATTCCTAAAACCCTAACCCCTCCTACATATCCCTCCATATCCCTTATTCCCTAATCCCCAAAGCAACATCTTAAAACCCTAGTCCCTCTCTCTCATTTTCATAGCCTATACCCTCCCTCTCATTTTCATAGTCTATATAGTCCACCAATACCACATAAGTTCATTTCCCCTTCCCTTATCCCTAATCACCAATAATCACTCCTTCCATACCTTCTCTAGGGGTACATAGCTTCAAAACTTGGCAAACATAGACAAATAAGATAGAGATTATGAGGAGGAGGAAAACAGTGGTAATGACAGTTCGGGAGATGAACCTCAACATTAGAGAAAACCACACAAGGGGGGCAGGATTATCAGGAAAGAACCATCAAATGTTAAAGAGTTTCAAGCCTCTCATATGACTATCGCTTGTTTCAAGCATCTAGCGTGTTATGAGTTTTGTGAGCAGGTGGAAAGAGTTCAACATCATCTTGAGCTCACCAAGCTTTTTGTAGCCAATCTCCGTGATAACAAGGTAACTCTTGATGGGGTGACATTTATAGTTTCATCCTCCATCATTGCAGATGCAACAAGGATTCCAAATGTGGGAGAGAAATGGTATAAGGCACAAGATTTATATGAACACTATTATGAGCCCTACATCATATCTAGGTACATAAATGAAAAGAAGAAGACCTTTCCTTTCAGGTTCCTTGAAGACAAGTATGCCCCTATGATGAAGATCATTATGAAATATTTCACATGTGAGGGTAGATTTTCTAGATTGTACACCTATCATATTAGGCTTCTTATGCATTTTACAAGGGTGAGGATGTTGAACATTCCTTACTTCTTGTTCAGGAAAATTTAGAAGATGGCTTACATTGTACAGAAAAAGCCATACACCCAGCAGATGAAGAGTCTATATCACTATTCCCTGATTAATATGATTGTGCTACATCATCTTAATCTCCCTAACATCTCCTGGGAGACATTCATTGCCAATGATATTTTCAGGAGTCCTCAAATTCCTCCACCAGTGTCTCAAGAATCAGAAAAACCTTCCTGCAGTGCTAAGGTAAAGAAAGATGAGAAGGTCAAAGAGATTAGAGCCATTGAGGTGCCATAAACCTACAAGACATATTAGAGGGGGGCTAGAGAATTTTTTGCAGTAGATAAGCAAGTTTTTGCTCCATTGGGTATGGAAGGGACCTTGCATTCTTCATCAACTCATAGGCAAATGCTTGTTGCACAAAGTGTGGAAGAGGCTTTACCTTCATCAACACAGCGGGTACAACAGGTGCAATAGCTGCATAAAGGGAAGGAAAAGATGTTGGAGGAAAGTTTTGATGATAAGGAGGAGAGGGATTTTCATTTGATGGAACATGATGAACCAGAACAACCACATGTCCATCATGGCATTCAAACAGTTGACTTGGAGGCTCAAGACAAGGCAACAAAGGAAAACATAATCATACAGGAGAAAGATGCACATATCCAAGAATTGATGGACAACTTGGTGAGAGCTAAGTATGTCATTTCATATCTTGAAAAAGAGAACAAGCAGCTGAGTGATAAGTAGTTCCTCATGGAACTGCAACTTCTCAAAGAAAAGAGGTAAAGTGACAAGGGAAAATCAGAAATGCAAGAGGAAGAAACACCGGTCACCTTGACTACAAATTAGAGAATTAAGAAGGAAATTGAGGAGGATATAGAAACTTGTCTTGATAGGGTCAATTTGCATTTATAGAAGCTATTACAAAGGGCCAACAGAGACAACCATTATAGGGCTTACCATTATAGGACCCAAAACAAAATTTGTAATATAAGGGTCAAGCAAATGAAAGCAAGGCTAAGACAAGCACTCAAAGGAAAAAAGGAGGAGGATAGGCTTAGGTGGTATTTTCCACAAATTTTGAACAAATTTTGAAGAATTTTTTCCTTTTGACAAATTTGGCAATTTTGACACTAGAATTTTGGCTCTATGCGCAATGCCACTGGCGCTGTGCTTTTCCTAAGGACCCCCAATGAGAGAATGGTTTTCATTTTTCAATTTAGAGTGATGAGTAGATGCACCCTATGCATTTTCTAAGCTTTTGGAGCAAAAATGGTCAACCAAAAGGTCAAAAAACACTCTAAAAATGACATTTCTACCTTTTTTTGGACACGCAGAAGCAATCTTTGGAGAATCATCGTTTGAGGGTCAAATGAGCTTCAAATGAAAACATTAAAGATGTTATGGAAAGAAGACCTGAAGATATTTCCAATGAGCTATCATGAGTTCAATTTAGATATTGGGAAGGCCTCCAAAATGGACATGCAAGAGGCATTGCGCATAGGGCTTGGATGTTGCACATAGGACAAAGATTGCACTCGGTTTCCATTTCACTGTGCCTTGGCTATAATTTTGGGTTTTCTCTCATGGAGGGTGTTTAACTGATGTAAATGATGACTAGTCTTGTAAATATGATGGATAATAAGTATTAGAAGAAAGATTCATTATATTAAAATTCATTTTGAGCACAAATGAATCAGTTTCCTCACTTTTAGAGGCAAGTTGTTAGGATGTCTAGATTCCAGTTTCTTGTTCAGTTTTGGTTATATTAGCTCCTCATCTTAGGGATTCAACCCCTAAGGATGGGAGGAGGTTGAATCAATGTCTATATCATCTTATTCTTTCTCATTGTAAAGGGTTGGAATCGGTTGGATGCTTATGCTTTGAGTAGACATCATTTTGTATCAGTTTAGCAGGAGATTAATGAAAAATTGCAACTATTTCTTTGAGATCCATGTGGTATGATGTCTAGTTCAGTTTTTCTTATGTTTTAATTTTTTATAATGTATTGTTGACTCCATTTCATCACTTCATTACTCCTAAGTGGATGTTTCAAGTTGATATGTAGAACCCATAGTAGTTATGCTCTGCTTTGGGAAAATATTCACAATTTATGTTTTGTTTTAGTTTAGGAAGGATCCATGTTGATCACATGCTCCTCTTGGCTTCTCACCGGTCTTGAATTACCTCACTCACCCATCAAACCCTAGAGTGCTAAGCTTTGTGCCTACCTTGCCCCATTGAATACCCCGCAATTTTGACCTAATTTCCTTGCACTAACTATTTGGCTCCTCTTGATCCAGAAAAACCCTTTAAAATAAAATAAAACCTTGTGCTACTATACCTAACCTAATATCATTTTCTTGATCCAGTCATCTTGGGTGAGATCCTTATGGAGAGAGCTCTCTCCTGGCCTAGTAGGGCTAGCTACTTGGCTAAGTGTGGCTTGTGGATACCCTGACATTGTCTTCCTTCAACCTAAGGTTCAATCCAGGTGCTAACAGGTACCAGATCAAATGTGGGAGTCCAAAGCTACATGAAGAGACTAGCACTACCCCAAAATCACAACCTTGCTTTCTTATTTTCCTTTATATTATAAAAAAACACAATGAAAAAATAATGTCGTGGGATAAATGTTCAGTTCATCCATAAAAAAATGCTTCCATGTATGAGACATCCATTTATGCAAATCAACTAGTTGCAAGTACCCATTAAACTTGCAAACCTAGCCATTCTATGAAAAATAGTTTTCACAACATAAATATTCCTCATCCATAGGAACATTGAGGGGAGGAATTTCTTGAAACACGAGAATATTAGAACTCAATTTCAACAAGGAATTGTACAAAATGTTGACGATGTTGGACCCGCCAACATGTTAGGAGATATCCCTACTAAGAAGTCCCAACTAGACCTCAAACCGTTTGGTGTAGGATTCCCAGTAGTGGGTCGTACGGTATTGCCTTGACCACCGTTGCGCACAGAGGCAAGTAGGATGTCCCTGTTAGTAGCAAGGGTGTGACATGCGCAACAAGCCAAGGAAGGTGCATGAATGGTTCTAATACACTGAAGGTGGAATGAGTGTGCCCCTTGGAAACCTGTGTAAACACACAACTTACAAGGGAACACACAAGAAAAGATGCATCACAAGCTGGAAGGAAAGTGAACCTATAATCCAAAGTGATGGTTAAACCAATAACACATCTTAGTAAGATTCATACATACATATATAGAAAGAGTTTATACATACATGCGTAAGCAAGTAGATACATATACCATTAGAGTAAACAAGTTAACTAAAATATAATAACAACATATGCATGAAATGTGTTGGCTCTGTTATATTGAGAAGTGAAATTTCCAATCATACAGTACAACCATGGTCCATGACGAACCACTGGTCCTGATAACGAAACATTACACACTGTCGCATGCTTCTCCACAGAGATGTAATAACTCTACATTGTGGAGAAGCCAAGGCTCATTACAATACTCTCCCATCTTTCTCTAAGATGCTCCTATCGAAAGCTTAGCTGACTAAAATCTTGTACAATGAGTTATGAGGTACTATATATAGCAAAGGGTGGGGTGATCCTTGACATTCCCCTTTGTGACTATTCACCTACCCTCATGACTCTTCAACTACTCTATGACTGTTACATACAACTATCGACACTTGAACTTACACTTTACAAGATGTTACATACAATATGCACATTTATCCATGCAAGACAAAATAGGCTTGAGTAAGCCATGCAAGACATCATTGTGACTCAGAAAATTGTGGGAAGACCAACTCTTTGACATCCTCATGATGGTCGATGGTGGAGAACGTATGTCAATCTTGGTAGTCCACAATGGTGTCTACATACTCTATGGTGACATCTTTCTGGAAATGAAGTCTTTCCTTTGTTGCATCTGGGTACACAACCTTGGCTCCACTGTCCAACTCATTTGATAACATGTGAATCATTTTATTTAGTGCTGTTGGACCAATGATATACTGATGCATAGTGTTTGCATTGATAGCCAAGTTTGCACTAGTGGCTATGCACATCAACTCGTCAATGTACGAGTGTAGATCTAGTCAGACTATTCCCTTTATCTTTGCCTCGATGAGTGCCCCAATAGATGGGATCACATTTGCAAGCACAACAACATCCATGATTTTGAACACCCATGCATGGGAAGCCTGCAAACTAGTGATGAGTTGCGGGAGTTCTTCATAGTTCCATATCTGACTCTGGATGTGTGCCTTCAACTCAAAAACTTTGGGCTTCATCATCTTTGGCAAGTGTAACGGGGCTCCTTTATATCTCATTGTCCATGTTTGAATGCAGTCAATAGTAGTATGCAAGTTTGAAAAGATACGTGCTCTGCTAGCACACCGTTGTTGCCAATTGTTGACATGGACAACTGCCTTATGCATGGCACCAAATCTAGAATACAACATCGGCATGACTGTCTCAAGGGACAATACCTCATCTAGTAATTCCTTATTCAACTATGCTTGGGCGGATGTTGTAACTAGTTTTCCTCCCTGCTTGGTCATTTGTAACTCTTTAGCCATCCGCTCATTCTCTGCTATCAAGAAGCGAACACTTGAGCTGGTGGCTCTGGTATATTCTCTGGTAGCATCGACCAATGTCATTGGATGCTTGTGCATGTCAGATATGATCACTCATTCCTCAAAATGCACATGAGATGTGCATCATCCAAAGTAGACACTCTGCAAAATTGAACAACTCTATGTTGTGATTCATCAAATGATATGGTGCGCATCTCTTCTTCGGATTGTCTCCAAGGATCTCAGTATCTTCGTAGTTGCTTGGGACTTGATTTGATTTTGGATCTAGTGAAGCCAATGGATTTACCTCTTGGTGTAAGGCATGATGCCGATGTCTTGCTCTAACTTCAATTGCTCCATCTTTGTATCCATCTACTCAAGTACTCGTTCAATCTCTTGAGAAAATTCCTGCATATGTGATTGCTCACCATGTCTACTTTGTGCCAGCTGCTTGAATGAGTCTACCACCTGTATGGGTGCAGTTTCATCAATCTATGCATGTTTCACCCCTTGTATTTTTTCCTATTGTGCTTCCTTCTCTTGTCTGCGCAGCTCCTATTCCTTCTAGAGTTTCTCCTTAACTCTTGCAACTCCTTCATTATTTCCTCCATCCTCTATTTTTCTTTCTGCCTTTGTGTAGTCCTCTTGTCACATTGTTTTCTCTTCGCCTCTATTGCCAAAGTTTCTTTCTCCACAAGTGGGTTTTCTCTGAACTTGTAGCTTTGTTCATCCTCTGCATTATCGACAACATTCCTGTTGCCTTTTTCATATGTAGGTATGTTAACCTCTAGTGTTGTTGTTGTTGCTGCTCTCCTAGATGCTTCTTTGCTAACCATTCCATAGCGATGCCAACCAGTTCATTGGGCATAGAGAAGTTGTGAAAATATCTCCATGGCTCTTCCTCAGCCCAAGGACACACCCTGTAGATCCACAGAAATTTCACTCTCATGCAGTGATCCTCCACAAAGCAATGCGGGTCATATTGATTGAAGCTTCTAGTGTCGAAAGTAAATTTCTTGACCTATTCTATTTTGGCATCTATGTGCTTGAGATTGTGTATCTCATACAACTCGATCCACAACGGAAGAGTGGGCTAAGGTGCCTTCTTCTTCCGGTGCAGCCTAGCTAACAGTCTGGCCGAGATGTGGTATGACAGTTCTTGCATGATGAGCTTGTCCATGGAAAACTTTGGCAAAACATGTGGAGGCTTCTCCATGTTGTACATCCGTAAGAAGGTCCCAAAAGGTGAGGCATACCAATCCGCTATGTCAATCAGTGCCTCCATTTCTGCCATTGACATGTAAAGTGGATCTTGCTCAAATATCATCTTGGACACTAGGGTGACAACATGATCTGACAAGTATGTGATGACCCCGTGAAAGCTGCATTCGGAAAACAATTTACAATAAGTGTTCACATAGGTTTCCACTGATGTCCATGCCCACTTCAAGCCCAGGAACCCCTGATGGGCATAGATTGCATCCAATATGTATGCAGACATGTAGATTTCTTCTTGCTGACCTTTGGGCAGTTGCCGAGCTCCTGCTACCTGTTCCTTCAGCCTGTGAGCCGACATGTTGAACTAGTTGCGCACTTTCCATTCACTAGCTAGTTGGTCCAAGGCAATCACCTAACTCTACGGAAAGGTCTTCATGCTCTCTTAGCTGTACAAGAAACATGAAAATATGAACAAGTACTGATGTGCATTCTGTAGTATCTTTGCTTGTAAATTTGGTTAGGTGTCATCTTGAATTTGGCTGGCTCCTTCACCCAGTTCTTCAAGATATCCCTGGAGTTGGCATTACTATTGGGTATGTTGAAGGGTATCTCCACCATGATCAATGGCTTCGGTAGGTGGTGCATCTTCTGATAGTATTGTGCCATGAAGGTAGAAATATTTGTCCCACTAACACTGCTCAATACCATCGCCCTGGGATCAGGTTGGGAGACGATCCAATGTATCATGTTCGCACATGGGAATGCGGGATACCTGCATGCAATCTGGTACAAGCCAGACCTATGAATGTTCACATAGACTTTACAGTCTTCAAGATATTCCCCAAATGTGCCTGAGAATGCATCATTAACCTCCTATCATTTCATATTGATGTCTTTGTCTATGATCATCTTGGTGTCTTCTAAATCGGCAAGCGCATAGACACTTGCTCAGCTGCATCTTCAGTTGCGCTTCCTTCGGTGTCCTTTGACCCTGCTCTCTTGGAGGCCATTGATCCTGAACTACTAAGGAATGGACGAACACCTGCTATATCTAGAGACATGGTGACATGCATGGTAGGAAATTTGTCCGTTGAAACGAAAGCAAACTTGAGGATTGACATGCAACATACCCGAGAGACTGCTGGCAAGGATCGCGCAGTTTTCACTGGGAGGTTGGGAGACTAACTGCAAAAATTAAGCAAAAGGTAGTTCAAACTATCATGAGGCTAGTTGACTAGTGGAATTACACAATGTGCAATCCAGACTGGCCTGTTGGCTGCTAAGATTGCACAATGCACAATTTCAGCTAGTAATTGATGCAGGCCCAGGGCCTTCATTACGCAATTTTCTGGGCCAGTAGACACGACCTGTTAGAATTGTCCAAAGAAAGACTAGAGGACACTGTCTAGCTAGATTTATAGATTTTCTGGGAGGAAGGTAGAGCCTTCCCTCTCAGAATTATGCAATGATGTCCGGGCAAGGAAGAGTCTAGGCCAAGGTTGCCCAGACCCGCCGATGGGTGACTGAAAAATGTCAAGATCTGAATGCATGGTGAGACTGAGTGTAAGAAAGAGTGAGTGATCATGCATGCAAACAGTGAATGTAAGATTCAGAGAATGGAAAAACATGCATGTGTGTGAAACAAGTCGTTGAATCAGCAATCGTTCATGCAAAACAGTGTCATGCACGCGACAGCAGTGAGATGAAAATGAAAACTGGAATGGTGCTTGTACAAGCTAACATACATGAAAATGACAGAAAGCATTCATAGAAATCAAGTAGACAACACTCACACAAGCCAAAACATAAAAAGCGATAGAAATACTGTAAGAGACAAGTAAAGCGGAGTTACCCAGAAATAGAACAATGTCATGAATGGGACAATGGTGAGATGCAAATGAAAACTAAAATGGTGCTTGTACAGGCTAACATACATGCAAATGACAACAAGAATTCATAGAAATCAAGTAGACAACACTCACATAAGCCAAAACACAAAAAGTGATAGAAATGCTGCAAAAGATAAGTAAAACAAAGTTACCCAGAAATAGATGAGTTGGATGTGCCAAAGAGTCCTGGATGTGTTGTGGGATGTCAGAGCTCCAATATAAATGTGAAGAATGATCTATAAAGCATTGAATAAATAAGTTTGAGGCTTATGACGTGCAAGCCACAAATCTAGGAAAAAGTGACACTTGGAGGAATGTTTCCAAAATGATCTTTGCATGTAACCTCTAGCTGCTAAAAGTAGCTCCCTAAAATATAGGAATTACTTTTTTCATGTTGCTGTTTGATATTTCATTAAAAAGCAACCCATGCATGGAAGTCAAGTTTGCTAGATCCTAGGTGGAACCAGTAAACCTGAAGGGACATGCAACAACCTACTTGACTTAGAGAGAATTTTGTGCAATTTTTGGGAGGAGTTGGCTCTCCCATAGAGATTGCGTAATTTCTGGGAGGAGCAAGTGACTGCTTCCCAGAATTGCACAATTTCTGGGTTGAGCTGTAGTGCTGGGTAAGATTGTGCAATTTTCTTGAGCAAGGTTGTTTAACTGCATTGTGTAATTTCTAATCCCAGCAAGTTGCCCAGTAGATTTGCACAATTTTTGGAGGGAAGGTTGGTTCCCCTCTAGAATTGCGTAATTTTCTGAGGGAGCTTCTCAACCAATAGTTGGCCCAAGTCCTGAATTGTAGCCAATTAGGAGAGTGAAGAAAAATATCATGCACATACTATCAAGCTACTAAAAACCAATGAAGCATATGTACTTGACAGTGCAAGACATGCTGCGAAGATGGTTGGTAAGGAGGCTTCAAAACGAAGTTAAGGAAAAAAATTTGGAGGTTGGTTGTAGCCACTACAAAAAAATCCAAAGAGGAGCTAGATTGACCATGGTCCATCAAAAGAATTTTTCTTTTTCATAGAATCAAAATGATTTACCATTGAACGAATTACATAAAATATCTACAAAATATTCATAGAAACAAAGCTAACACTATTCAGCTAGGAAAAAATCCTAACTTCCCCAAGAGTTTCCAAATATGCTTCCATCCTTGAAACTTATAATGTGTATTAATAAAACCACCCTTTTATTAGCCTCAAACCTATAAATATAGGAAAATACTAAAACACCAGCAAAACCAATAATTCTAATAAAATCCATGCTTTCTTTTTCAAGATGGCTTGATTTGTTTTTAAGATTAAATTGACTTTTTTGGCCTTTTTGAATAGTTTAACACCTAATATTTTTAATTATTTTTAAGAGATCCACTATAAAAACAAATATAAGTTTCTAGTCTTAAAGGTTGACCATTTACAACATTGCTTATTTTAAGATTGCAACAAGGTATATCTAGGTTGTATTTTTACCTATTTTTATTTTTAATTTTTTTAATACATTGTACTCCCTACAAATATGTTCAAATGATAGTTGAGTGAAGAATTTATTAATTTCCAGGATGTGTTGCTTCTAGTTCGCCAACTTGGGAGAAGTTAGTTGACTCCTACCATTTTCCTAATCAACGATAATCCTTGAGTCTCCAAAGGTTGAGAAAACCTAGAGGCTTAGTCACCTCGCATTGTATTAAAGACCCCAAAGGGACAAAATATTTTCTCTATTTTTTGTGTCACAACCTCTGAACCTATATAACTAGATCTGATTTGTACCACTTAACTGGATAACAGCCTCACATCCACATTTCCCTTGCTAGGTATCACCATTAAAATATCTTGCAGGGAGAACTAGTGTGAGTGTTCCCTTTACTATTTCTTTTATTTCTAGATATTCATCAATACTTATTGGTAGCATGAGCCAAACTGCAAGCTGTATATTAAGACAGAGTTGCAAGTTATCAAAGTTTCCACTGTGGGACCAGATTTTTAACAATAAAAACAATAAAGGTGAGGTTATAAGGGATGGATTCATAGATTAGTTGCTAGAGATTTATAGGTGTGATACTACTACAATTTTTTTATCCCATTTTGAATTCATCAAGAAAGGGATACTAAACCATTCCAGCTAAGATGATCAACAATGCGTAAAGATAAAGGGAGTTTGCAGATTATTGTTATGTGGAATTTTTCATCTATGGATAAACACAATTTCCATAGGTGGGTAGCTACACCTAGAACAACAGATTTAAAGCGCTTAACCTTTTTCTATAGAAGATAAATAAGACAAGGGATCTACTTGTTATCTTTCACTTTCCCTTTGTCTCCTTTTTTTGCTCCCATTTCTCCTTCTCGAACTTAACTCACTCGCCAAGTACCTACAATCATAAATAGAGGACAAAAAACCAATCAAAGCAAGAGATCTATCTACTATAAGCAGATGGAATCAAAATGATGTACACATATAATCATCACACATAAATAAAAGAATATGGGAAAAGGTATAAACAACTTTATTAAGTAGAAGGAAGAATTACAACCATGAAGTCTGATCCATTGTCACTCTTCCAACTTGGGTTCCAACCAACATCACATCAAAAGCACAACACTCCGGTAGCATAGCAATACTTGCTTACAATCTCAAACCTCACACCAAAAGTATCTCCTTACAAATTCTAAAAGTCCAGCCCCTGATCACTTAGATGAGTGCTCAATTTATAGGAAAATGATGGTGGTTTGGTCATAAATGAGGGTATTGAATGGCCTTCCAAACTTAGAGTTAGTTTCCATGGAGGAAAGGATGAGAGGATAGGAGGTTACTTAACTCATTCCCTATCCAATTTCAAGCTCATAAGGGATGATAAGAGTGGGAATCTTCTAGATGGCTCCAGAATATAAGAATATTCCTAGAACCCTATATGAATTTCTCACAATTTCACCTTGCGCAGGTTAGAGTGGGCCTAAGTGCTCTGGAGAGCACCCTAACACCGGCCTACCTACACTAAAGTGCATTTACCCATGTACAAGGTTGTGCTAGTCCCTCAAGGAGGCATCTCTGGAGGGATTTAGGCCAAGAAACTCTCAAGGAAGGGGGCATTCAAAGTGTTGACTTGTCCAGGGCATGTAGCAACTGAATTAGGGTTTGATGAGCCCCAATAGTATTGATCTAGATGTTGGGAGTGATGTGCCCAAATTGATCTATAACAGCTACCCCCTAAAGCATGAAGTCAAAAATATTAATGTTGAGTGATATGCTTTATGATGTGATGAGGTGGTTTCAAAGTGGATGGTGACTTGCATTGATTACAATACATCATATCATGATTTTTGTATTTTTTCTCATGAATTGCTAAGGGAAGGAATACCCATGCTCAGCATATAAACTTTCATTACAAGTACAAAGATAGTCGTCTACAGATATATACCCATGATAGGATGACCATCAATGTAAATCCATTATACAGATGATTTAGTACATTTCCTGAAATCGTAACCCGGATAGATGAAACTAGATTTCGGGTCTTCTATCTCATTCAATCATTTGCTCAAGTACGAGTCTAACCATGTGAATATGTGATATGAAGTCGAACATGATAAGACATTTTTTGATTACCATCCAATGATGTAAGTCGTTAACGGACGTGAGAGAAATCACCGATAATAATAATGATCCTCAAGGTATTGTTGTACATTCTTCATGGTGCGAATGGATTTTTTGATGTCGAACACCATACAAAGTCTTTTGGTCAAAGGCCAGTGATTTCAACCTATCGTCGAAAGCAAGAAACCTGCCATTGTTGTATGCAAGCCTCAAGGTACTGGAAGGGTGTTTCTAAGTCAACTTCTTGGATAATGTGTTGATGTCGACAAGAAGTGAATCGTCATGGGAGGGCCTTGCAGTATCCCACATCAATGCCATGAAATGAGTGTAATGATTTTTGGAGATGGAATGTGACTAAAAACACAAGGTTCAGGAATGGAGGTCATGAAAATGAAGGTTTATGAGTATTACAAACGATGAATTTTAACTGAGTGACTTCTCTTGAACATATCAGCGACACTGAATGGATTGGAAGCATTTACCCAAAACAAAACTAATGGATGGTATGATAGACCAAGGTATGATGACCATCAAGCAGATTACCCAAACCAAAAAGTCACAGTGATGAAGTGAAAGTGTCATGTTCAAGAGCGACTTGTTGCCATAAAGTGGTTTACCCCTTTTCCCATTCTCCTTAGTCATTGCTGACCAATACCTCTTTATTTTTATCAAGCTTGAGGAGGATAACATATTCTTGTTGTATAATTCCACCCTTTGGGTGAATCCATCGCTATGTGATGTTTTAACAAGCTTAGAAAAGGTGAAACTTGATCTTGTCATGATGGACAAGTTTGTCACTGTTTGATGTTTTAACGAGTCTAACGACATTGATAACTCATTCCTTTTCACATTTAGAGAGTTTGAAAATGGAAAAAAAGAAAAATCCACAAGTTCCTTTTCATATATTTGTCTCTCAAGTCTGAAAAATCATAAAACAATACAAGAGATAACCTATTGATCATGTTCAATCAATGTGTTCCTTTTTTGTAAATAATATATCTCAATCTGAAACAGGGTTAATCTTATACTGAGTAGATTTCATTTCCAATCCATTAACGGGCTAAAAAGGACAAGCACTCGACAACCTTTTCATATTTCGAGAGTTTGAAAAGAGCTTAAAGATGACTCCACTTAGAGGAACGAGTGGTGTCTAGGATAGAAATTGGTTCCAGTGATGTTGGAACTTCTCAAAACATGTTTATTTATGTGAAGAGGTTGGCTAATAAGACCACTCATTACAATTGTTCCTCAAAAAAGGGTAAAACAACCAAGTGAAAGTGTATGATCGGCCAAGCAGATAGTCATGATGGAAGGAGAAAAACCAAGGCTCATCTGACAAAAGAGGCTGATAGAATGGCAATCACGAGGGTTAAAATGGAGATCGGTTCATTTTTACACTATCTTGAACCATAGGGTACTATGATTGGATTCAGTTTCATGTTTACACAAGCTTGAAATGAAAAACTATGCTTAGATTCAATTTCATTTTTACACAAACTTGAAACGAAAAACTATGCTTGTGATTGGTTTACATGCCCCTAGCATGATGACTCAATTCTAGGTGCATGCCCCCCAAGCTTCATTACATTCACCTAAGTAGACTACTCATGGATATCAGGTGGATGGAATGAAGGCTCATTTATGAGATCAAGTGAAAAACTCGAATAGGATTTTATGAGATCTAATCAAAGACATGAATTGGAACTTTGCTCCAGGGGACGTTGTTTCATTTTTAATTAGCTTGACACAGGACAAGGAACTCTACTCAAATTACTTATTTCATTTTTTAACAAGCTTGACACAAGACAAGGAACTATGCTTTGGGACCTGTTTCATTTTTTAATGAGGTTGACACACTAAAAGAACTATCCACATATTCCTTGTTTCATTTTTTAACGAGGTTGACACAATACCAAGAACTTTCCTCATATTCCTTATTCACGACCCATAAGAGGTCATCACTTCCAAGAGGTTCTCATCAGATGGTAGAACAATGCTTTGGAAGGGATACGTAACTTTGACCAAAACTTGGGCTTTGAGCCCCAAAACATGTTGTGGGTGGATTCCATGCCCAACAGGAGTACACATTGAGAGAACAACTTCAAGTAGAAAATAGATGGTTGAGGAATAAATTTAAAGAGAAGGAAACCCAATTCGCCACAATGGAAACCCTCTCCATGGAGGTACTATAGTGCAGACTACCATCCAAGCCTTATGAACTCTTCCTCAAATAACAGTGGATGCAGTTCCAAATCAAGACATTAACACAATGTGGATCCATGTGATTTTAGGATTAAAAGAAATTCATTGAGTTGTGTGACCAAAGTAGCATAGAATACATAGCGAAATTAGCTGAGTTCTACCTCCACAACCTCACCTTAACTGATATGAATATTTGGGATCCCAATGCAAAGTTGGGAGAACTGTAGCCGATGTCCCTTGTATCTTGGATGAATCATGAGGAGGCTAGAGCTTAGGAGGTGAAGAATGTTATGGCAAAGGAAGAGAAAGAACCCCTCAAAGATTCCTGCCAAATGCAATTGCAATATGCAATCAAGCCCAAGCCTTCTACCATGTCATCCTTGATGTCATTCTCCACATCAGATGCCACGTCATAGTGAAATCACCATGATGCGATCCCTTACTTCATCCTGTAGATCGTAAATCACAAATATTTCAAGACTATTGGTGTTGTATTGCTCCGTTGTTGTGAAATGCGATCAATGATGTACCTGATGAGGATTATAAATTCCATTTCATAAATCCACCTGTTTGCATATGTTGTTGTGTTTTCTTCTCAAGGATGTATGAAAGGAACCCACTTAAGATTGTGGATGACAAACAATCTCAATAATATAAATGGCTACTAAACATTGTAGATCTGCAGCAACTCATAGAAACAAAACCTGCCAAAGTCATGATCTATGCCACAATTATAGTTAAACAATAAAAGGAAATAGTAATAACTCCAATCATCCAATGGAAACCATATATACAAAGAATATTTTTTATTATAACACCTGTGAAGGGAACAGATAAACGTTACCAATATCCCCCTCTATGGGATGGGTTCCTAGCTATCTTCAAACGTCTTCATCTTGTGTAGAGTCTCTCTCCTCTATGATGTGTAAACCCAACAAAAATATGGTGTGTGATAATGAAAATAATCAGAGTTACAACAATGAGTGCAACAATGAAAATAATAAAAAGTGAATAATGAATGGGAAACCCTTCTATTTATAACAAAATATAGAGTTATCCTCAAATAATGAGCAATAATAAAATATTATTGATCCCATTCTTGGAATAACCGCTTGGAATATTTTATTATATTTGGTTAGGAGGGAAAAAGTATTTGAACTTTTATTTAGAAATAATAAATAAATAAATGATTTATTTATCATCTCAAGGAATTAGTTAATAAACAAATAAGGATTTATTTAATTATTCCTAAGGGATTTAGACAAATTTGATAAAGAATAATAATTAATTAGTGATTAATTAGTTATTATTAGAGAAAAATAAGATAATTAATGATTTATCTATTTATATTTCATGATTGGGTCAAATATGAGAAGGAATAATAATTGAATAATGCCTTAATTAATTATTCCTAGAAGAAAATCAAATAAATAATGATTTATTTAATTATTCTTCATGGTTTTAAATATAAATTACTTAAGAAAGGTGGTTTATTAAGTAATTTCTCACAGTGAAAGCAATTTTACTATGGTAAAATTGGCTTTACAAGGCGTGCTTTGATCCATCTAGTAAATTAGTCTAGAAGATCAATTTTTTGGTGATAATAGATTCTAGGAGAAGCGACTTGCAACATCAACATGAACAATATATGGTGTGGATTATGGATCCATATGAAAGGTGCAAACGATAACAGATGAAATGATGTAGTCTACCTAACTTCATGGCAGAAATAAAGACAAGAAAATCAAAGGAATGTGCTATGAGCGAAATTTCTTGAGGTAGAGTGCATTGAGAGAATTAGGAAGGAAATGGCCTTCCAAATCCTTTGAAGAAATGCCCCCTTACCTAAATACAGGGGTAATCAAGGGTAGACAGAGCTTCCATGATGTCCTCATTAGGTTGGGAGATGGGTAGATGGGAGGAAGCTTGACTACATTTTCTGCCGGTTTTTCTTGGTGCATAAACCTTGGAAAGAAGGTTCACATTTGTGTCATCTTTAATGGTAGACGACGGGCTAGTAAATGGAGGATCTACCTATGTTAAGACCTAGGATTCTTTCAAAGGAGGTTTGATAAAACTTTTTGCCTATGAGGAACTTAAGGATGACGACAAGTAAAGGATATATAGCCTGTGGTGCCCATCATCTTGACATCGAGGGGAGGGATCACGATGGTTGCACCAGAGTCCCCCTATTCTGGTTGACTAGGGGTACCAAAATCCACTGTTAGAGGAGTAGGGGTTCCACTATGAGTGGCCTCATATTCATGAAGCACTTCAAGGCAATCACAAAATTCATAGAGATGAGGGAAAAAATGGGAATAGTTCCCATGATGATCACACAGGGCACAAGGGTGGTTTGTGTGCAACGTTTTGAGTTTCTTAGGTGGTCCTGGTAAGTTAACATGGACTTCAAGGATATTTGACTCAAGGAACATTTCATGTACCAAAGGTTTGAGTTGAGGAAGCTTAGGACAATTATTGGTGTCGTGCCCAACAACTTTACATAAAGCACATAGAGGTGACGATTTTAGGGCCTTAGGGGCTGGAGGATCTTGGGGAGCCTTGTCTTTTGATTCTTTTGTTTTAGCTTTGCCCCCTCATCTAGATGCTTTCACAATAGGAGTGGGTTCCCGTTGAGGTTGTGATGGAACTGAAGCAACAACATTGGGCGTAGGTACCGTTGAACCAGGGTCAATGCACGATAAGTTCTTAGTTGACCAGGCAGAATGTTTGCAGGGGGGCTCGATGTACCATACTGAGATCCTAGGGTTATATTTGGAAGGACCAGTGAAGCCATGATAGGGACATAAAATACTTTCGGAGGGGGGAATAAGAAAGGTATCTGGCCTATAGGGTAATGTACTAGAGGAATAGCTCCTGAATGGTTAAGACCTAGAGGAACAATTCCTATTGGAAACATAGGAGAGGCACCCACAAATGAAGGAGGTCCTAGGGGGTGGATCAAGATGGCTCAGCTGGGAGGGCAACAACAGGGTGTTAAGGAGCTGGTTTTCGATCAAGTGTACTAGATTACTTAAGGGTAGCTATTGGGTCCCTATAATACTAGTGATTACCCCATTACTATGGTAGTTGTACCCCTTATTAATATTGTTGTGCCCCTATTGCCCCCATATTGTTATTACTGTGCCCCATAGAATCCCTCTATTGTTATTTTTTGTGGCTTTGTATTATTATTGTTAGGTCGGCTAGGTTATAATGTGACTCCTTAGACTTCTATATATAGAAAGGAGGTTTTGTCATTTGTATCATCCAAGAATTGTTCATTTATGTAATGTAAAGGAGGTTGCCCCCTCAAAGAGGTTGAATTCTAAGGCGTTGATCTATCTTTTCTATCTTTTCTTGAGTTGGTTTCATAACATTTGGTATCAGAGCTTTGGATTCTAGGGTTTCACTGCTCCAAACAGGTCATCATGGCATTTTCGCTATAAATTTTTTTTCTGTAACGTTTCAGAAGTCACAAAAAAACCCATTTGAGAATAAATCTCGCTGAACCTTGGGTTCAAATTTTAGAGATTTTTGTGCTATATTTGCGGAGATATGATCTGAGGAAGTTGGTTTTTTTGCAGAGTCCTGAATTACATTCCAAACAAGTGACCTGGGGAAAACCGTCATAACTTTATCTCTGAGCATCGGATTGAAATTTCACAAAAAGGTACAGAAAGAGGACGGACTGTAGTTTCTTCTAGATATTTTTCAGAGCTAGAGGTCCAAATAGTGACACGTGGCACTTCATACAAGTTCGCTCTTCTGAAAAGGTCTATAATCAAGTCACTGTGGGAGATTTGGCATAACTCTTCATTGGAGAATCCAATTGAGGTCAGACTGGTGGCATTGGAAAGAGGACACAGAGGGCTACCATAGGGAAAAATTTCAGAACTGTATGTTCTGAAAGTACAGAGATACATCAGAGGCAATATCAAGCTCCTACACAAAAAAAGGGTGTGTAGATTTTCTTAAATTTTTGCTTAAGATTGGTTTGAAAATTTATTTTGAAAGAATTCAAAGGGCTAGTGGAGCATTATAATCAGTAACTGATACCTTGAGGAAAGAAAATTCAAACACCTAGTAAGGAACCTGAAAGCTCTAGCATGACTCATGAAGAAGAGGAAGAAATGCTACATGATATATCAAAATTACAAGACCAAGTGCAAAAAATGTCAGCCTCACAAAAGCTAACAGAAGCTAAGATAAATGGCATGGAATCTAACATAAAGGGCGTGGAAGCTAAGATGGACGATTGGAAGACAGATTTGAAGACAGACATGGACGAATTGAAGATAAATATGAATAAGTTGCTACAAGAAATGGTCACTGAGGGTGAAAGAGTAGTAAAGGAAACTCATGATGAGAACAAAAGAAATGTTAATCATGATTCCATAGACTCTAATGTGGGATCGAAGACCCATCATATTCCAAAAATCAATATGAGGAAGTTTGATGGCAAGGATCCTGCAACATGGATATTACAGATGGAGCAATTTTTCGATCTCAATAATGTGCAAAACACACAAAAGGTATATATTGCAACTTTATATTTGGAACCAAATCAGTTTGTATGGTATCAATGGCTTTGCTCTCGTAAACAAATTATCACTTGGGCAATTTTTACGGAAGAATTGACAGCAAATTATGAGGATACAAAAAGCAACACTTTTTTTAGCCAATTGATAAGTCTCAAACAAAAGGGTCCAATAATGGAGCACATTGAGGAGTTCCAAAAAATTGAACATAAGGGTAAAAGATATTCCAGAGGAGCATAGGATTGATGTGTTCATAGGGTCTTTAAAGGATAATATCCAACATGATGTTCGCCTTTGGGAACCTGATTCATTAGAGAAGGCATTCAGGTTAGCAAGAAAAATGGAAAGAAAAATTATGGAACCAGGAAGCATACCACTCACATCTATAAAGACGGAAGTGGTGTTGCCGCTAGTCTTCCACAACCTATAAGGTTGACACCACAACAATTGGAAGAAGAAAGAGCAAAAGGGCTTTGTTGCAGTTGTGATAGTAAATACACTAAAGGTCATAAGTGTGCTGAGAAGAAATTATTCTACATAGATTGTGAAGAGGAAGAAGAAAAGGAGCAAGAAAAGTCAAAAGAAGAGGATATACTCTAGGAACAAAGCCTAGATGAAGAAGAAATGAATCTGACCATATTTTGTAATGCATTGGCTGGAATTACTACTCCTCAAACTATCAAGATAGAAGGACAAATCAAGAAGAAAAGGTAATAGTGTTGATTGATTTAGGAAGTATTCACAATTTTATTCATTGTAAGGTAGCAAAAGAATTTAATTTCTTCCTATATCCAGCATTAGAGTGTCAAGTGATGGTTTCAAATGGAGGAATGATAAATTGCTTTGGAAAGTGCCATAATATCAAGCTATCCATGGGAGAATATGTATTGACAACCCAATGCTTTCCATTCCAATGGGAGGTGCTGATGTTCTACTAGGAGTCCAATGGCTACAATCCTTGGGTACAATAGCTTTTAATTTTCAAAAACTTTTCATGAAATTTTCTACGGAAGGAAAGGAAGTTGAATTAAGGGGTATTGCAGGGAAACCAGGAAAGATAATCAGCTCTAACGATATGACAAAGCTTCTAAAAAGGGAACAAAGAGGTGTAATTGCACAATTATGTTCGCTAGATGTTTCCACATCGAAATCATCTATTTCTCCAGATCTCCAAAAGGCCTTGGACAATCATTCCAAGGTATTTGAGACTCCCAAAGGTCTCCCACCTATTTGTGACGATGATCATGCTATTCATCTGATTCTAGGAAGTGTTCCTCCAAACATTAGGCCATATATATATCCTTATGCCCAAAAGAGTGAAATTGAACATATGGTTGTAGAAATGCTAGAGGCTAGTATAATTCAACCTAGTCAAAGTTCTTTCTCTACTCCAGTAGTATTGGTGCACAAGAAGGATGGATCATGGCGCATGTGTCCAGATTATAGGGAGCTCAACAAGCTCACTATTAAAGATAAGTTCCCCATTCCTGTCATTGATGAATTATTGGATGAATTGCATGGATCAATTTACTTCACCAAGTTGGATCTTCGTTCCGGATATCATCAAATCAGAATGAAGTTTGAAGACATTCCGAAAACGGCATTTAGAACTCATGAGGGTCATTATGAATTTTTGGTCATGCCTTTTGGCCTTACCAATGCACCTTCAACATTTCAAGGTTTGATGAATTCAATTTTCAACCATTCCTTAGAAAATTTGTGTTAGTATTTTTTGATGATATACTAATCTACAACAAGTCTTGGAAGGATCATGTTGAACATGTTGACAGGGTGCTACAACTATTGGAGGAGAAACAATTATATGCAAAAAGATCCAAATGTTTCTTTGGAGTACAAGAGGTGGAATATCTGGGTCATATTGTATCTCATGAAGGAGTTAAGGTAGACCCTAGCAAAATTAAAGCCATTAAGGAATGGAAAATCCCCACATCCATAAAGCATCTGCGAGGTTTTCTCGGGTTGACAGGGAGAATAGCAGCACCTCTAACAACATTATTGAAGAAAGATGCATTTTCATGGACTCCAGAAGCAACAAAGGCCTTTGAACATCTTAAAGAGGCAATGTGCCAAGCACCGGTCTTAGCTACACCGGACTTCACAAAAACCTTTATTGTGGAATGTGATGCTTCAGGAAATGGAATTGGTGTTGTTCTAATGCAAGATGAAAGACCCATTGCTTTTGAAAGTCGTCCAATCAAGGGAAAGTTTTTACACAAAGCTATTTATGAGAAGGAAATGTTGGCAATACTCCATGCACTTAAGAAATGGCGACCCTACCTAATGGGAAGACACTTCAAGGTAAAAACAGATCATGATAGCCTTAAATACTTTTTAGAACAAAGATTATCCTCTGAAGAGCCAAAAAAGTGCGTCACAAAGATGTTGGGTTATGACTTTGAAATCATCTACAAAAAAGGGAAGCAAAATGTGGTGGCAATGCACTCTCAAGAAAGGATGAGGGATGTGGAAGCATTGGTTGTGTGCCTTTTCTATTAAATCCAAACCAGATTGGATAAATGAAAGCAAGGGATGGAATGGAAGAGGACCGAAGAAGTATGGCCACTTATTCAAAAGTTGCAAAAGATCCCAATTCAAACAATATTGTTAGAAATTGAAGAGGAAGGAAAAATCATATTGGAACCTGCAACAGTCACAGAAACAAGAACCCGACAGCTACGAAATCGATCAATTTCAGAGTATATCATCAAGTGGAAGAACTTACCCGCTGAAGATTCCACATGGGAGGACAAGAATTTTATACAAAAGCATCAAAAACTACTCAAGCGTTGAGGACAACGCTTTTTGAAGGAGAGGGGCATGTTAGGCCCCTATACTACTAGTATAACCCCTTATTGTTATTAGTACAAACCCCTTATTATATTGATGTACCCATG